>DWLR01001987.1:0-16585 GCA_018246295.1 Papilio alexanor hazarajatica
ATTACTTCCACTTCACGCCTGTTTTCTGTGAGGTAGTGGTATTTCACCGGTCCAGCGGGCCATTCGTGCAGCAGCAGGTACTGTTGCAGACTCTACCACTTTTAAAAGTTGAAATATGAATAATTTGTAGAAAAAACACAGCAGGAAATTTCATCTGTAAACAGTGATCTTAATAACGATTTTATGGAATATAGTTTATATATGCGCGAAAATTCCCATTCAAGCTACAAATGTATTCATGTCATATATTTATTTCATGCCAATAGAGGTACTGCTTCAAAATGCATATACGTAGGTACTTTTTAAAACAAAACAAAAGATTTTAATGTTTTCTCCTCAGAGCTCAAAATTTAAAGAGGGGACAATTCAACGTTGTAGGAAATCGATTACTTTCCTATTGTTCTTTTGCATTATTCGTGAGTCAGTTGCAGTTACGGAGTTTTATGTTTGCGGGCCAAGGGAGTAACGAATTGACCCAGATCTTTTTTGGATATTCAATCAGATTTCAGTATATTCAATGGAGCTGACATGTCGACATTAAAATTGGTACGAACATTTATTTTAGTTATTTTTATCTGAACCGAAATTAATAAAAAAAACTGAATGTGTTTGAACTCCGCATTGCTTACTTAAATGGGTTTTTGAAAATAAAAAAAAATCATGTATCAAGAGTAATTTTCCATGTGACGTTGAAACAATATGACAAAAGTTAAATAAACAGATGATAAGGACCTTAATATTGTCTCAGCAGTTCTTAAAGGTCCGTTGGTTTTGTGAACTCCACCTAGCTAGCGAGCTACGCTCCGCCGCTGTTAGTGGCCGGTATTAAAGAGTTAGGTGTTATTTCATTCATTTTCTTCGTATGACAGTGTCATAGAGGCACAGTTGGTCGGGCTTTCTATTTTATGTATTTGGTATATGTATTTGTTACCGTAGTAGTCCGTCATTTACGAACCGATTTCAAAATGTTTTCTTTTGTTGGAAAGGTGACATTCGCAAATGCGTTTCTGTTAGTTTGGAATGTCATTGGACCTTGGGTTCGGGAGACATATCGACAACGTACATATTGGTATACTTAAAACAAGCCCTTTTTGGATTTAATGGATTTTTAATGAGACGTAGCGTGACTATAAAACATTATACATGAAACTAGGCATACCCCGCGGCTTCGCACGCGTTCGTTTTTTATTTTCCTAGGTGATTTTTTTTGTTATTTAATTTCGCATGTATTAATTTCGACAATAGATGAGTTGTGTCAAAAAGTTGTTTTTGTCAACTTTACCATGACAACCGATATTGAAGAAACGTATAATGAAGTTTTTCTTATCCCTAAAAGAAGAAGAATTTTACAAATTTTAATTAGGTTACGTTTTTGTTAAATGGCGTTAAAATATTACAAACTAAATTAAATTAGTATTATTTTGTTTATCAGCACATGTTAAATTATAACTTCCAAACTATGAAATATTCATTTTAAAATGCAAAATATTCATTTAAAAATGCAAAATGTTTCAGTAAGTGGCTGACATGAATTAGTACATCGTTAACTCCGTATATTAATAATTTAAACCTCAATTTCATATCCCTTGTCTAATTAGTAGTCGGCGACTAATTAGTGGGAAATTGTCTACGTGCTGATCTCCTCATTTGCTCTTTTTATATGATCAAAAGAATTTTTAAAGTACGTTCAGATTTATTTTTAAATTAATTGATTCCATTAACATTTAATTTTGATTGTTTATTAATGAGAGTTATTTTGACATTGAAACTCGTTTAATTTACGCCAAAGTAAACTTTGTAAAAGTAAAATATTTCTAAAAGTTCAAACATACATCGGTACAAGTAAATTGTACGTAGCGCATGGAAATCTATGTAATCATAACGCCTTATACTAGAACGCTTATGTGGAAGATTTTTATACAGTTTTCAAAACTAGATGGAGTTATTCACCAGGAAGGTTTAGGGGAAGGTTGGGCAGCTTCATACAGTTTTTATGTTTTGTCTTATAGAATTTTCTCTGGTATCAATATCTGAATCGATTCATCATAAACTAATAGTCTTACTATCTGACTTTACATCAAAAATATGTGATTTGTGTAAATACACTTGTGCGGCTTTTGGTAAACGTTAAGAAAAAAATTTAAAAATGTATGAGGGGCTCTCTCATAAAGGCTATTGGGTAGATTCATACGAGTACATGTGAAGAGATACAAAAATTCAGCGTGAAATGTTTAATTATTTATCAAAAACAAAATATAAAAATACAAGGATTTCGAATACAAAAGAAATTAGTCTTTATGAGCACACAATACTAAGTAATAACCAAATAATACTAAGTAAAAAAGAGAATATCATAGGTAGTTTTTCTTTTTATGGCACTGAAGAAACTTAGTAACTTAGTTAGTCTTTCTGATCAACCATATCAGTTTTTTTTAAGGTAAGAAGGTGGCAAACGAGCAAGTGGTCAGCTGAGTGACCACTACCCATAGACATCTGCAAGAAGGATTTGCGAGTTGCAGATGCGTTACCTTTACTACCTTTAATAGATAGTGGAAGGGATAGACAGAAAAATGGACATTTCCTTCTCCTATCCATCCCTTTCCTCATCAAATCCTCTTTTCCTTCTCAACCCTTCCTCATTAGAAAAGGGTGGGAAGGGGAAGAGGACTAAAATCGGGCCTCCGGCACCTCACTCATCAGACGAAACGCAGAATAATTCTACTTCACGTCTGTCTTCTGTGAGGTTGTTGTATTTCACCAGTCGAGCGGGCCATTCGTGCAGCAGATGTTGTTGCGGACTGTACCACTGTTAGAATTAGTAGTTTAAATATCTAAGCCTCCTATTGTTGAGTTCTTATTTAGTAGTAGTATCAATAATCAACAATTTAAATATAAAATATTACAATCAACATTAGAAAACTAAATGTTCAACACTAATTAATGAAAAATAAGTATCTTATCTTTACATTAATTATATTAATGGACGTTATAAAAAGCTTTTATCAATAAAAAGCTTTTATCGATAAAAGATGTTCAAAGTGAGGTTATAAGATTACTTATGTACGCGTGGTCGAATCACTTTCCGTGTCACCTTGTCGTGTGTCTCACACCGACTGCTGTCAAACTTCGTGAGCCAACACACACCTAAAACCTTTTACCTTCTATGATCAGCTATCCCAGAGAAGCCAGGGCGAGTCAACTAGGAAACATAGATGCAATTGTACTTTGTTTAAAACATTATTAAAATTTTCATGTGATATGAGGCATACATCTTTTAATAGTTTCAACATATTGTAAGTTCCTTTATCATTAGTCCTACTGCAAAAAACTTTTACCAAAAAGTCGTCAGTCAGTTAAAACCTAACGAGGTACTTGAAAGTTTCTGTTTTGCTAACTTACTGAGAAAGTTTCGTAAAACTTCTGAGGTCTAATGAATATAAATTAGATAAAGTTAGACGTGGGCGTAAAAAGAGCAAGTTCTTAGGGTTTATTGTATTGAATAATAGAAAAAAATCATCGCTTGCCGACGTCGGTGTTCGTGAAATAGTCATTATCTAACTAATAAATCATTATCATCAGATAATGCTATCAAAATTCTATGATGCTAACAAAATTCTGTCATAGTCTTCTCTCAATGGTTTCACAATTATTAATTAACAACTTTGTTCGGCATATTTTAGCCGACTTCAGAAAAAAGGTGAAGTTCTTAAATAGTTTGTATTATATTACGTTTGTTACCTCAGCACTTCGACATTTATTAATATATAATGTATATATATTAATTTCAATTATTTTATTTTTGGAAGTTTGACATTCGCACTTGAGTCCCATTTAATATTGAATAGTAATTATATTGGTAGTTTTAAGTCAAACCCTGTTCGACCCTAGGTTTTATGGATTTGTAATGAGTCGTAGCGTGGTTATATGAAACTTAATGACTTATAAATAAAATTATATAAATTTGAAGTCTGTTTTCTATGGTTAAATTTTTATACGTGATATCCAATGTTTACTACAACTGTCAGTTTGTAGAATAGCCAGAACAGCTGCAGTTAATGAATTTACTATAATGTGACGGAAATCAACTTTTGCGGAATGACAAATCAGGTTTGATAACATTTATAAACAAACTACATGATGTGAATTTGTGTTGCTGGCATGAAAATTGTTTATTTTTTGGTGATATACTTTTTAATAAATCGCTACGACACGATTTTTAAAAAAGATACTTGTCAATGTAATATAATGTTGTTAAAAGACTAAGCGTTATAAATAAGAGAAGATTAAAATGCTTTCAATTCGGAGATCGTTTTGATTTTATAAAAAACGTTACAATAAAAAATGTACGTCCTTATAAAAATGATATGTTTTTAAATTTTATAGAAAAACATGTTTTCGAAGTTTTATTTCCACTTTGATGGTATAATTTATAAATAGTAATGCTCATTAACTTTGTTTATCCGAATGAAGAATACTGAGCGAAATTCTGAACAAAAAAATATACAGAAAAGCCGAGAGTCGAGATAAAGAGACGAAGAAAATGTAGAGCATCAATTTAATGCAGCAACGAAATAAGTTGAGCAACCTTTGGCTGTTATTTCGATTCTTTTAGATGGAAGCATCTTAATAACTTTGCCTTTTGTTATTTGCAGTAATCAGCGATATTTGCTTTATAACTACTTACGATATTTTAAGCAAAATTTATTTTAATTTATTCTTATAATTAAAGTAAAAAGAAAGATATATGGTTTTATAACGAAACTTAACCTTTTATTATATAGTAGTGTTTTTAGTGGTTTTTAATACAGAGGGGTTCTAAACTTCACTGAAATATTTCGCGTTCTGCCGGGCGTCCTATGACTGCAAACTTTTTTTTATTATGAAATTGGTTTTGCATTGGCATTAAACACTCATAAAAGTGTATAGTTATACACACTCACGCTAATAGTGTAATTTGTAAATATACATTTTGATTTTATAATTTGTTGATTATAAGTAAAGAAAACAAATAGTAGTAGTAGATCACTTAAAATTCAATGAATTCCTTAACTGTTTACTTTTATTGTCTATAAAATGTAAAATCCGAAAAACTATACATCGATGTTAGCTTCAACCTGATCTTATCCTCCAAAAAAAGGTTTATTGTCTTTTGTTATTTTAAAAATGCTCGTGGATTATAAATTCAACCTCAAAATAAAATTAAGAACTCTTTCGACTTTTTTGTCGAGACCACGCTCGATTAGCCTACTTTATATTTACAAAGGATTTTTGATGATACATTACCGCGGGATTTGTGAAAGTACGTTCGTTACAATTTCGCTATAAATTGTCTTTTAATGATTCTGATATACATTTTTTTATACCGCCTACTCGTTTTCAAAGCAAAGTTTTTATATTGGTTATATAGATTTCAGAAAGATGTACGGATATATTACGCAAAATAAGCTTGCTCAAGTCGCAATACAGTCGCGACATATTTAGAAGGAGAGGTATTAAAAGTGAAGCACGATAAATAAGAAGTAGTAGTAGGGGGCTAACTTTTCCGCAACTCTAAAACAAGACAGACTCTACACGACAGATTATTGCGAAAACGTAGAACACACATAGAACGACTATCTATTTTCTTGATAGATCAAATCGTGTCGCGTCGAGTTTTCTCGTTTGCCGCTCATGAAAATTTGACGCAGTAAAATCGTCCGTTTTCAAGACGATACAATTTATTGGGAATAGTCGATGTTTACTAAAATGAATTTATTTTTGTAACACTAAATTGAAATTGTTGATGTTGAAAATTTGATAAGAATTAGCTTCAATGGATTACACCTGCGTAACGTTGCACAAATTATATGCATAATAAGAAAAATTAAAGCTTTATAGCGAATGATGTGACGATATTTATTTACTTCGAGATAGTAATAAGCCATTATTTTTTATAGTAAAACTATTGTAACTAATTTCTGTAACATATAAGCCAACAAGTTTGGTATATGAATGCATAATTTAGTGTGATGAGTTTTGGGGAAATATTTTTGGTACTCAATTTATGTTGCTAAAACTACAAAATCACTCATTTCGCTTATAAATTAAATTAACAAACATTTCATATAAATGCGACCACTAAAGATAAAGTAATTTAGATGTAAGGTTAAATTCCCTACAAAGGTGCAAATACCAAAGGCTGTTTGATCTCCCAGATTCATTACGGAAGGTTCAGATTTTCCGGGTCGTGCGCTCGGATCTCAACTTTAATTGACTTTTTGCGCTAGTTTACGTTGATACGTTGTTATTACAAAGTAAACAAGATTAGTTTTTAATTCTTCGTTAATGGCATGATTCCAACAACGTTTTGTGACTATATTCAGATGAAATAGAACCCATACACATTTGAAACAAGTATTTGTGAGTTGCAGATGCGTTGCAAACCTTTAATAGACATAGGATGGGATAGACTGAAATATGGTAGACTGAAATATGGATATTTCCTACTCCTGTCCATTTTTTTCCCCGTCAAATTCTCCTTCCCTTACAACCATATTTTATTAGAAAATGGTGGTAAGGGAAAGATAACCAAAATTAGGCCTCCGGCACCTCATTCATCAGACGTAACATACATAACTTCTATTTCACGGCTGTCTTCTGCACAGTCGTGGTATTTCGCCGTTTGAGCGGGCCATTCGTGCAACAGATGTTGCTGGTATTGAATCGACAACTATACGGGTCGATGAATTCTACAAAAGTACATTAAATCTTGCTTTATATAACTAGCTGTTGCCCGCGGCTTCACACGCGTTCTTTTCTTCGCTAAAATTTTCGTAATTTGATTGTGCGTTATGAAATTCGATACTAGATAACGTATCAAAAATTTGTTAAAACTCGCGTGAACTATCAAACGCGGTAAGTGAAAATAATCCTTAACTTTTCAAATTTTTTTCCGCGGAATTTCCTTAATTTTTCTTTCCGTAAGAATCTGTTAAAAAGTATTAGAAAACATAAAAGAAGATAAAAGAAAACGCTAACGTTGTACTTAAGTTATGGCGTGATCAAGGACATAAGGATAAATACGAATTCATTTCCGTTTAACGAAATTTCGGAAATAATAATTTTTTCTTATATCTCTGAATTCATTGGTTCGATTCTACTCCTACATATCTACTACAAACTCACTTAATGGTACCTATATCTCTTAACACTGAAACAAAAAGTGCCAAAATTTTGCTAGTTGCATTTAGAACATTTTTCTAACTATTTTTTGTAGTAAAATTCTTGATTGTTTTTAAGTTGATTACTGCTCTCATTGTTAATTTCAGCCTTTTTTAATTCTTACTACTAATTATGTATTAATTAATATTAATATTTTTTGATACTTTCATTACTTTTTTGGAGCCGTTCTGCTCGGATTTCATTAAAGCTAGGTGCCATTAATGCCGACAAGCGACACTGCATATCACAAAATAACAACACACGTATGTATTAAAATTGACTTAGTAATTTCATATATCATATTAGAGATGTAGTAAATTGACAATTAACTAAGCTATAAAATAAATACTTAAAGCGAATACAGCGGTCCTTAATAATATACTAACACTCGGAACGATGCACTTAAAAAGTTTTCTTTTAAGCGTCTTATATAAGTGAAGTCAGAACGTTTGATTAAGATTTATGGTAAGTCCTTGATAAAGACAGCGAAGAGGCAATAAATTTTAACGCTCGATATTGTAAGAAATAAATGATTGTAGCGCTCTGATTTTATGTAGTTTTTATATTATTTTTATAGCTTATTAGGAGAACGTCATCCCGAACAACTCAAGTTATACAGTCGTTATATTTATTTATTTAGTTAATAACTTTGTATACATTGTGTATTGTTAAAATTAATGCCAAAGGAATTGTCTACCAATTGAGCGATTGATAGGTCGACATAGAGATAAAAGTTGTAAGCGTATATACATATGATAGTATTGAAGTGAAGTTAAAAAAAAAACAACTAACATTAAATTATATTACTCATACATACTGGGTTAACATGCAAATACTCAAAATAGATTTCTTAGACCACTATCAATCAATCACACATCCTTCCTCGCATAACCGAGTTGTGGAATAATCTGTCCTCAGTGGTATTTCCAAACCAATACAACTTAGGGGCCCTTCAAGAAGAGAGCGTTCTCCTTCCTTCAAGGCCGGCAATGCATCTGCAGTTTAGTAATCACTTAGTGTTAAGCGACCAACTGCCGTTGATCTTTGCCCCTTTAGTCTATAAAAAGATTGGTGTGTAATAAAAAGTGAGTTCCAGCTAATATTTTGGAATAAGGGTAAAAGGTCAAATGTTTGATGAAAGGGAAGTCAAGCCAATGTCATAGGTAGAGGAAACGACTGGCTATCACACTTGTTGACAATTCTTCGGCTTCTTTGTCATATACATGATTTACAAACAAAATGTACATTTAATAATTACCGTTCTTGTAATAGATAAGGTCAAGTATATGCTTGGCTTTTAGTATTATTCCTTTATATAGCCTAAGTTAATTGTATTGTCCACTTAAGACTTTAAGGGACACTGAAGGGGAAGTTATATCGAGCTATTAAACCTCAAGCTAATCTGAACAATGGAAACCGACGCACGAACAAAGTTTATTACAAAAATGGACCATTAAGTGACAATACAATGAACGATAGTGATAAAAATTCGAAGGATAAATGAGTTAGTATAGAAAAAAAAACGAAAAAGAATACTTTTCACTTCTTCACGACTTCAAATTTATTTAATTTTATTTATATGTCGTTAAAGCCCGTTTTCAACAATGCGTCCCTAAAATCTCCCTTTCTTAGTCCCTAAATCAGTCCCTCGCCTATTTAGGAAAATTAATTTTCATTTTCACCAACTTAAGGGCTACTCTTTAAAAGTCACTTGCCTCTCAGATTTTTCTATTGATACAAATGACAAAACGAGAACATGGAACTTCAATAATAAGGCGTAATAAAAGAAATCGCAAAATAAACCACTTATTCCATTTTAATAGCTAAAATAACTTTTAAAATTTACGTAAATTTCTTAATTAGGTATTTCGCTAGAAGGCATAAATTATAAAAAAACAGAATGTAGTACATTTTTAAATTAATATACGCGCCTGTTATTATGAGTTAAAAAAGTTTTCTTTTCCAATCCACAAAAATAATAAAGTATCCTCGGATAACCTTCATCTTTTAAGGAGTCTGTCACATATTCCTTAAAAATACTATTTTCCTTCCTACTTATATTCAGTATATGAAGATTTAAATACAATTTTATAAGTTATTTAAACAGCTTTTACAAAAATATATAAATTGTCAGTAAAATTTAATATTTCGGATTAAATTCAGTAATGCAACTTATAAATTGTCGCCGCTAAAAGGCTGAATAGTAAGCCTATATCTAAAGGCCACTTAAGACTGGGTAGCACTTAGGTAGTGGTGAAATCGAAACTGGCACTTAGATTTCTTTATGATAAAGTAGGGGTCATATATGTTATTTATAACGGCAGTCCGTATTACAAATCGATTAAATCCTAACCGGGCTTTTCTTAAATTTACCAACAAGTCGATTTTTGGTATGTATTCGGAATCCAAGGCACAACGACATTTAAAATTAAATGGAACCCATTTGCAAATTTACAGAGACATAGTTCCTAAATTTCTTACCTCAGAACTTAGTCATTTACATAAATGACAAAGTTCTGGGGTAAGAAAATATAGGTAAAAGCGATACAAAAATACGAGGAAATCTTTCTCTGTTGAAGTTGGCAATTTCCAAAATTTCTGAATTCGTTTATCATGAACGTTTAGCAAAGTTAGGCGTTAATCGATGCCGATAAACATCTGGAACAATCAGATAATATATGTTTGCTTTGTTTGGAAAGAGACGGGGGTAGGAAAAGAAAAGGTAAGAAGGCATACAACGAAGAGCGACTCGAATCGTCAACGATCGAGCTCTTACTGATGGACTTGACCCTTTGGCCTTGCGAAGGGACGTCAGTTCTCTTTGCATATTTTACCGTATTTACCATGGGGAGTATTCCGAAGAATCGTTTGGAACAATTCCTGCCGCGGAATTTTGTCATCGTACGACTCGACAGTGTGCCAAATACCACCCACATCACCTTGATGGTTGGCATTCGACAATCGTACGGTTCTCGCGAAATTTCCTGTCTCGCACAGCCGCTTTGTGAAAAGATCTGTCTTCAGCGGTATTTTCAAACCGATTCGACTTAGGGTCCTTCAAGAAGAGAGCGTATCTTTTCCTTAAAGGCATTAGCGGTTTCTCTGGTGTTGTCTACGGGTGGCGGAGATCGCTTGTTATTGGGCGACCCATTGCTCGTTTGCCCCCTTGTTATGTAAGAAAAAGAAGGACGGGCTGGTACGAAGATTGTTTAACACCTGTTTGCCTTTTCATCGAGCGAGATGCAGAAACCCACCAGCTTTTTGCCAAACTAGTCAAAACAGGCTTATTTCACATACATGGTAGCTGCTCTAAGCTAAAAATTTTACCTTATAGAAGTAAAATTATGTCAAGTAAACAAGTTCTGGAACGTATTAAGTACAAGTTGTGGCATGTTTGTCAAACATTTCAACTGTAACTTATTGCTGGAAAGTAACACGCTGAAACGAAGCGCTGGAAAGTTTCTTGCAAGACTGACGTACATACATAACAGTAAAACTGAGCACAGTTTTTTTCATTTTTTTACAACAACTCCGTGGAGATTCGTTAATTGTGTTTTTTTTATTAATTAATAAGAACTGACCCCGTAATATAAGGGATAGGTAGAATGACATGTTTCCGTTTGCTAGGGCCGTGAATCACAACACTCGTGTTTTTATTTATTTACCGTTATAGAGTATGTCACTAATATGATCAGTATAAATCCATCTGACATCTAATAATGCCGACAACCACATAAATTACCACTAGAAAAATTACTCTTTCTTTATTAATCTTGACAAAAATTACGTATGATTACAAATACAAAGCAGAAACAGTTTCACAGTGGTAGAGTCTGCAACAACAGCATCTGTTGCACGAATGGCCCGCTCAACCGGTGAAATACCACGACCTAATAGAAGACAGGCGTGAAGTAGAAATATTCTGCGTCATCATTCTCATCTGATGAGTGAAGTACTGGAGGCCTAATTTTAGTTCTCTTCCCCATCCCATCTTCTAATAAGAAAAGGATGGGGAAAGAACATTTGACGGGGAAGGGGATGGGTAGGATAAGGAAATGTCAATTTTTCTGTCTAGGCGATATCCTCTGTCTATTATAGGTTGGCAACGCATTCGCAACTCGCAAATGCTTTTTTCAGATGTATTTGGGTAGCGGTCAATTACCTGATCACCTATTTGTTTGTCACCTTTTTATATAAAAAATGAAAGCACTTTTAGTATGTCTTTATGTGATTGTATTTAAGAGAACGAGAAATAAACATTTTGTAAATAATGATTTTTTGAAGGAAATATACGATGAAATAAGGAAAAACTGTGTCAAAGAAGAATTAATAATTTTCAGCGTTATAAAATGTAGAACTTTTAAACGCGAACCCATATCTATAATATCGTTGTAGGTAGTTCAAAGAAAACTATATTAAAGCGTCAATAGTCGAAAGATTCATTTGTAAGGTTTTCGAAATATAAGGTCAATAGTTCGAATCCACATCTATACATGATCTATTGTTGTAAACCATGTCTAGGTATGTGTAAGCTTAAAATTAAATAATTGGGGAGTAAATTCGTAAAAATGTAAAGTAAAAGAAATTAAAAATGATATTTACTCTTTTCCATGTTCCTCAACATAAAACAACATATCAGTTGTTATTACTAACATGATATGGCACTTTAGTAATAAATTTGCACCAACAGATACTTAAGTTATGTTCATATAAAGCATTCATTAACTAAGTAGTCATTGGCTTACATGAACGTAGTTTAGTAAACATTACTAAAGATGTTTGCAATATCTTTGGTAATGTTATAATGTAACCGTCTTTTTAAAAAGACGGTTACATTTTACACAATGATTTCAAGTTAAGACTAAAAGCGAACCCTTTCTAAGGCTAATATTCACAAGTTGAAAAGGTTTATAAAGACCAACAATTGGAAAAAGCGAGGAGGTCGCAAACTTTGCAGAAACGAGAAGTTGAATCTTAAAGTTAAATATGAAATAAAATCCATAATAATATCCGTGCATATCCAATATTAGTATGATAAAAAACAGAAAAGAGCGCAGTTAACATAATTTTAACTGAACACAGCTTGACCAAAAATCAGATAAAATCTGATGAGTTGGAGATGAATTGAAAACACTTATGAAGGACAGAGGAACATTGTAGAACAAGCACAAGGCTTGTTCTACAATGTTTAATTTAAAAAAGTAAGTCCGGGAAATATTTCGAATCGAATGATACCATACTCTTCAAAATCGATGATGGCGTTTATGCAACAGGCGGCCATCGTGGAATGGACATACATACTCGCGAAAAACACTACCCTCTTGTCAGTCGGGAAAAAGAAGGGATTAATATATATATCAGTTTTTATGAGGTCTTGGTACTTCCTTGGTACTAATCAAGATTTTTTCTAAATACATTAAGTGATTTTGTAATTTCTCTAATTGAAAATATGTGGTTAAAAACTTTATTATCTCAAAGAATTAGAAGAAGAAGAAAATATTGAAAGACAAAATGAATTCTTGTTTCTCCCGTGTTCCAGATATATACGATTTTTTTTCTATTAGAGGTATTGTAATAGTTTCTTCGAATCTGATATAGCAACAAAACCTTTTGTGTTATTGCTATTCGTAATGATCAATTATTCCATTAGATACGATACTCAGACGTCTTGAACGTATGGATTTAAATAATAATTTCTATGAGAAGTTGAATATGTTTGTATTTATTCAAAATGTATTTTTACCCATCAATACGCGTCGCAAAGTTCAGATAGGATTAGTATTATTATGTGTTACAAGTAAATTTTATACATTTCTTCATACAAATCTGACGGGAAAATTTCTTATAGCAAAAGCTTAGAAGACAAAAAGCGATAAAAAGAACACACTCTCAGCGCTTCCTTATTTGTTTCGTTTATGAAGTAAAACAACTAAAAATACATGGGCTTTGAACATTGTTCAATGAAAGTACATTTATATTTTCTTGTCAACACTGCGGACAGGCGTAGTAGCATTGAGAAGTATTCAAGCGCCCGAAAATCGTAACTACAACGGACTTTATTCCTTTTATGATTTAGAAACCACTGACAAATGGACTGACTGACGGACATTGTGCAGTTGACAATAGAATTCATCTACAGCTTTGAGAAACTCTAATCTCCTCTTCCCTTGACGTATCTTATTCATTTTCTTACATTTCTTAAGGGAGATTAAATTCAAATAGGACCTAAGTTTTTGTTAGGGTAATTTTTACTTTATGTTTTTTCAGAAGAAAAAATATCGGAGTAAAAATATTATGACGATTAGTTCTAAGCTTCACAATATCAAATAATGTTCGAATTGGTGTTCTTGTGTCAAACGCTATAAATGAATATCATCACCTTCTTTGTCTCCTTGCCCTTATCCCACCTATATAGGGTCGGCACAGTATGTATAAGAGTAGTATTACTCTTTCATATCCCTCTATCAATTTATCTGAATTAACGCCCTTTTTACACATATTGTCTTTCACACACTCCATCCCTATTATCTTCTGTCTTCCTCTACCCTCTTTCTCATTACTTAAGGATGTAAATATTGGATAAACAGATTTTTCCAATTATGTTTTGTTGTGGTTTTCTATTTAATACTTTCTTCCTTCTTTCTTTTAATGTCAAATTAAATATTTCTCATAATTTATTATGTTTCACATTACAACACTTTTTTGTTATGCAATTACTGGGAATTTTGGGAGGGAAAAAAGTAGGACAACATATCTAGTTTGTGGTTGTTCGAATTTTGATAGACTGCTACTATAGCGGTAGCGGTCTTACACAGTAGAAACAATAATTAAATAGGTATACAACAGGCGACGCCAAATGCTATTTAGATTCGCCCTCGACACGTAGTCTTGTCTTAGATTAGTCTTACTCGTACTTTCGAGCCATTGAACTCGGATTAAGGGATCGTTACTTTGCTAATTTTATTATCGATTCAGTATTTTTACCCTAATGGATGCCTACATCCACTACCATACAACATTACCTATATTGTTAATAAATTCTTTACAATGCAAAACATTTTTAATGGAACGGTATATGTATATATAATGGTAGATAGCAAACGAGTAAGCGATTCATCCCGTTACACATTTAAAAATGAAGGAATTGCAAATGCCTTGTCCTCTTTTATATGAGACAGGGAAAGAAAAGAAAAGAGATGATGGGAAAGGGATTGAGTTTGAGAGTGAACATTCACAGAACAGACTTCTAATTCACTCCAGTGGTCGGTAAGGTCGCTATAATTACATATCTGCGAAAAACTTGATAGCATTTCGATATTTATACTTCTGCAGTTCGCCTAGCTAGATTAATGAAGACATTGTGACCATCTTCTCACACATATCATTTTGCAACGTACTCGTATCAATTTTAATAAGAAAGTTAAGTTTGAACATTGATTTCAGTTAGTTAACTTTGAAAGCTTCCAACATTTCGTGATTTCCTATAAAATAATCTTTAGGTTTGATTTAAATGCAAGTCACGACAACACGAGCGCCAGTCATTTTATATTTTGTCTTTCCGCAGCTCTCTCAAAGCGGAGCTGAAATTGAAATAGATATCACGGAGTTCCAAACGTCAATTTCACCTGTGCGTGTTGCTTTTCCCTAACTCGACAAAATGCACCTCGGAATTTAGATATATGAGTTTTATATACGACTTTCTATATTTTTCTAGAACATAGTTGAGACGTTTTTATTGAAATTTTTAATTTACGTCAATCATTTGAAAATAATTTTTCCGTGGTCGCGTAAGTTTTTTTTTTTTCGAATCGTTGTTTTTTTATTTAGGAATTATATTAATGCGTGTAGCATATATGTATGTATGTAATTAAGTAAAAATTAATGTATGTGTGCAGTGTCAACCTCTAAAGAAGTACTTTAAGGCTTCAGTCTCGTATATACGAGTACTTCCCTTGTTTTTCCTTACACAAATTCTCCAAACTCTTCATGGGTAGCGGGCATCGCTTTACAGCAGTTGAGCTGCTTGCTCGTTTACTCGTTCTCCTATCATATATAAGTGTGTATAGTAGTGGGTTTTGTTAATTTTGAATGTCATCGAACCTTGGATTCGAAAGATAAACCGAAAATTGACATCAGACAAGCGCTGTTTGGATTTAATGAATTTATAATGAGTCTTATAAATAAAATTTTATGAATATGAAATCTATTTTACTTTTGTTAAAATATATTTAGAAAATATTTTTACATTGACACGGAACTTAAGCGTTGAAAGATGGCTCAGTACATCAACTCTCTACCTACGAGTATGTACGTGTTAAATAACAATTGATTGCAAATACAATTACTGGTATGTGATATTATCTGTGTAGTTTATAATCAGTTATTTCACGCTGAGGTCTCACGGACTAATATATTTCCCTGTCACCTGCACTGAACGTGTCGAGCTCACACGCGTTGAACTAATATTTTATATTAATTACTAATTGGAAATTTTATTTGACTGGTAAACCTAATTGAAGCAGGTATAAATTGATACTAGAGAACTGAAAATTAACCTTAAAAGTGAAGTGATAAGGACGGCATTCGCTAGCTACGTCTAACCTATCCATATATTCATAACTTAATAATAAAACCATAAAAAAATAAAAGAATGCTTTTGGTTTAAAAGAATTATGAAAAAATATGTCTTCGGTTTTTTCTTACCTTTCTTACTAATTAGCTTACGAAACGAATATTGAGTATTGTTCAAACACTGAATATATGGCGGGTGTGGAAGTATGTTTGTATGTGTGTGTGTATGTATATAGGACCGTTCCATTGCGACCGATTATGAAGAGTGTCACTCAATTTGTGTTTTTCCCCGGATTCTCATAGGGGTACAGTCCGTCGGCTTTATTATTATTATTTATTTGTTTATTTGCGCATGGAAGACCCAAAGCATAAGTTACACAGGAATAAGAATACAATATGGTTAACATGTTGCCATGTTAAAAAATCTTGGCTATTGCCTTGGCCGTTTCGCAAGAGTTAGGTTAAAATATGGGGAGCTGACTACATTCGTTAGTCGTAGTGGCACGTTAAGAAGACTAACAGGTCTTCGCTTATAAATATAGCTAATATAGTATAGGGTGACATATCACCTAATTTATCAGTGAGCTATTATTATAGAAAACTATAGAGTTAACTAATTTATAGAAATTACATTGTTATTTGAAAAAGTCTTGGTTTAAACATGGATCCATGTTGTGTCGCTCACAAAGCTTATTGAAGGAGTAGCTTGCACGAACCAGATAATTTTTCTGTCTGCCTTTTTTATAGAATAAGAGAGGCAAACGAGCAACGGGTCGCCTAACATTAAGTGAACCGACGCCCATGGACATCCGCA
>DWLR01001988.1:0-16583 GCA_018246295.1 Papilio alexanor hazarajatica
AGAGCACTAACTTTTGGAGTTTTATTCAATATTGTAATTTTTTCAAGGTGGTCTCAAACTTTTGGCCGGCAGTGTAGTTTGTCATTTATTGCCCCACTATGTCTCGTTACAAATCCATTAAATCCACAAATAGGAATTGTCTTAAAAGTTTGTGTGTCTGTACCAAACAAAAAATAAATAATAACAGCCAACATCAGAACATCTCTTTTATAAGTCGGTTACAAAATGGTAGAGCTTATTTTACTGCATCATAATGATATTGCTAACAAATGTGTTATATGTAGGTTGATCATTTTATATTTTCAGTTTATTACTTTTAAATGTCATTTTAGACCACCTTGAGTTTAACATATGGTGCTTGATTTTACATTCAAGTAATTATTAAAACATGTTTTGATTGTTTCAGAATATTTCAATTGATGGCGCATCAGAGCAACTTAATGGAAATGGTAAATGCGATATGGAAAGCTTAGGATTTGGTTTTAATGTGAATGTTGACTCTGATAAGATTAAGGATATTAACCTTATACAAGAATTCGAAAGAATACAGAAAGAAACTACAGATTATTGTGACATACAGGTGTGTGCAACGTTTTGTTTTTCTTATTAATTGTGAACTTCTATTATCATGTTTAGACATACGTTTTAAATTACTTTTCAAATATAATCATAATTTTTTTTTGTTATAGGTACTACAAACGAACACTGAAACAAATCCATTTGATGACAGAGATGATGAACTTTTTGAGAGACTTAAAAATAAGGAAAGAGATCCCATGAGTATGAGTTTTTATCAAGAAAAAGATGACGATACATGTGAGAGATTTACCAAAATAGAAGGTCATATAGATCTCAACGCTGTCCAACCTTTACCTGATAGTGATGATGAAGATATTGAACCCAATGGTGCTTTTAATAATGTGATCGAAAATGATAAGGAAAATGTTTCCCCAGACCAAAGTACAGGTTTATTGGAAGCGAAGAACATTCAAGAGCCAAACAATGACATTCTAAAGTTTGATGATCGGACGGAAAATTTGGTCAGCAATGTAGCAAATTTGGATAATTTTATGGATTTTAATATTAACAATTCAAATAATATGCAATCTTATACCAACGTTGAATTTGAATGCAGTAACATTCCACAAGATGTATTGCAGACTGATACCCCTGAATCTCACAAGTTATTATTTGAACAAATTCCAGAAATACCAGATGGTAAGAGTTCAGAACTAGGTTTCACAAATGATGACTTACAAGACCAATCAGAAAGCGAAAAGGATGTTAGAGCTATTACTCCAGAAGAAGTATCTCAAGATATTGAAGTTGAAAGTAAGTTTGATGAGTCACCAATTGCTGACACACAGACAGATTTGATTGAGGCTGATATACAAGAGGATACCGATAGAGAAAAAGAAATTCAATTTGAAAGTGATCTTCACTCAGAAGATGTACATGAAGCTATATTAGAAACGAGCGATGTAAATCGTCCTGTGTCAGTTGAAGAGCCAGTCTTATCTTCACAATCAGCAGTAATAGATCAGACAGAGGCAATTATGCATCAAGTTCCAAGTGATATAGAACAATCTGCACCAGTAGAAGTCTCAAATCAATTTGAACAACAACTTGAACATTTTGAGACAGAAGTAAAGGATACTGTTTCTTCAAACGAAATAAATAATACCGAGGTTTATGTAGATGGTAGTATTGAAAAAGATATTGAATTCGAAAGTGACCTACAACCGGATGATAGAATAAATGTATTAACATCTAACATTATCAGCAATGTTCATCTATCAGAGTCAGTGGTAGAACCTATATCACGGTCACAAGAAACTATTGATCAAACAGAGGCAATGACACATGAGATAGCAAATGAAACAGAACAAAATATTCAGGCAGAAGTTACTAAAGAAGAAAAAGATGTCGTTATTCAGGACAGTAAGATTGACTTAGTAGATAGTGATAACATACAAGAGACACTGGAGAATGAGTTTGATGCAGAGCCAGAGTGCACAGAAATGCAAGACGTTACAATTACTAAGTCGCCATTACCTGCTGAATTACATGCGGTATCGCAAAACCTTGATGGGCCTGGTGAATCCGATGCACTGTTACACAATATATCACAAGATACCGAATTTGTCAGTCAGTCTCCGCTCCCTGTTGAATCACCACTACCAGCCGGATCACCGACACCTGTAGAATCGCTACTACCAGCGGAATCGCCGCTGCCTGCGCAGTCACCTCTACCCGTGGAATCACCTGTACCCATTGAGTCTCCTCTACCTGACACTTTACAATCAGCAGATAATATTGCAGCAGAAGAGTTAAATGCTAGCGAATTATCTGCAACAAAGGAGACAGGAGAATTCATTGGGAAAGAATCACCAATACCAATTAAATCACCAGTGCCGACTGAATCACCTCTTCCAGCTGATTCCCCACTACCTACTGAATCACCATTACCGACTGAATCACCACTACCAACTGAACCGGTATTACCAACTGAATCACCTCAAATAAGTGAATCTCCAATGCCAACTGAACATTTATTACCTAAATCACCTTTACCAGTGGAACTGTCTTCTCCGAGAGTTTCACCAATACCAACAGAATCTATTATCAGTGAAACCACATTGCCAATCGACGACGTGCCTCAAGAACTACTGCCTGAGCATAAATCGCCTATACCTCAGCAAATTGATGCTCAGGAATTGCCTATATCAACTGAAACACATTCAGAGGAACAGTCAATTTCACAAGTTGAAGAGATCGAAACGGGCGAGTTATCACATCAAGCTTCTACATCGCCTGCTCCTCCTCACATAGCGGCAGATTCTCTGATTCCTTGTATATCTCCAGCTCTAAGCGCGTCACCTGTACCAGTCAAGTCCCCTACACCCATAGATGATGATGTTCATTATCCTCTAGAGTCAAAAGACAAAGTAGCAGATTTATCATGCGAATCAAGACTGACGCCTGAAATTCTACAAGAAACTGTACCAGAGCCAGTTTCGGACATCGTCCCACAAACAGATACAATAGTCGCGGAGCCTACAGGACCGACGCCGGATTTAGTACCTGATGAGCGTGTCGATGTACCACAAATGCGAACCGAACTCGTTACCGATATCGACATCGGCATCCCTGAATCTCGCGCACAAGAAATCTGCGTCCCAGTCACTAGCGAGATTCAGCACGACGATGCCGTGCAACCCAGCGCGGGCACGCCCCCGCCCACCCCGGCCGTGGAGCCTGTCCAGGTGGCGCCTTCGTCGCTCGATATCCCACCAGTAAAAGAAACTTCTATGGCCGCCGACGCGGTTACCGCGGCCGCCGCATCTGCTGCCGCGGGTACAGCCGTCGCCGCGGCAGCCGTCGCGATCGCGAAAACGAAGTCTCCGGCCACGAAAAAATCACCCACTACTCCTACGGCGAAAACACCCAAACCTGCTCCTAAATCTACTGCGACTCCACGGACTCCCGCGTCCGCTGTAAAGAAAACCACAGCAGCATCGCCATCCACAAAAACACCGACCCCGAGACCGATAGCAGCGAAGACATCTCTTAGTGCTAAAACTACTCCCACCACAAAAGTAGCCGCTAAACCGAGCACACCGTCGTCCAAACCGACGACGCCCATCACGAAAACGGCGGCTAAACCTGCGCCGGCGCCCGCGAAGGAGGCGCCTGCGGTAGCTAAAGCCGCACCCGTGCGCGCCGCCGCTCGGCCGGCCGCGAAGCCGGCCAGTGCTAAGCCCGCGTCCGCACCGGCTAAGGCGAACACGGTAGCTGCGACCAAGCCCGCGGTCCCGAAGACCGCCGCGCGCCCCGCCACCGCTCGGCCCGCCGGTGCTGCCCCCTCAGCCAACGCCACAGCCAAACCTAGGGTCGAGGCGAAGCCGAAACCGGCCGCGGCGAAGCCCCTCATGAACGGCGATGTTAAAACGGCCCCGAAAGCACCGGCCAAGCCAGCCGCCACCGCGCGCACCGCCGCCAAGCCGGCACCCAAACCCGCGCCTCGGGCCATGACTACCACAACTGCTGCGCCCGCCAAGTAAGTTCATCATCATTTAAACTAGCGGCAATCCTTACATTTTTTTAAATTATATTTTTATTTATTTACTTATATTTTTTTAGTGTAGAAAATGCAATAACTTCTATCTTTTTGATCTAATTAAAAAAAATGTGACATTTAAAACTCCATACTAAACCGTCATTATTAAAAAATGAAAAATAGTAAGATGTAAAAACGGATTTAATTTGTACAAATGTTGCATTCATTCATTCATAGTACTAAAAATCATCTAGTATTTTTACGGCTCCATGTCAACATTTTCCTATAATCTGTAAAAATCAATTAATTTGCAACATTAAATGTTTTGTTTCTTTTTCACGATATATGTATAACTTTGTTTTTTGCCTATGACTAAAGAATCTAGATAAAAATAAGAGAAGTTATGTACGTGGTTATTAGCTACACCAATCAGGTAGCAATTAATATTGTATTTCATTCAATACCAGTAAATGTCTCATATGTAAACATGTCTGTTTTTATCAATTTTATTTTCATAACTTAAGGCCCACGGCTCCCCGCGCTGCCGCTCGCCCATTGCTGGACAAACAGAGCAAGGATCTCGCCAACAAGCGGATCACCGCAAAGGCCGCGCCCCCGAGGACTGCCCCCGCTAAGGTAAAGATTATAAAATACCAACAAAATATTTAAGTACTTTCGACGGTCCGGCCGCCGTTATCCATCAACATCCTTAAAATCGTAATAACCAGTGTTATCAGCCTTTTTGCACTAAAGAAAACCAAACATATACATATAAAACTTATACTGCTCTGGAAGTTGATATAAAGAACTGCGATGATCTCATTAACAATGTACCATAACGCATTTCCTACTTTTACCAGACTGACCCAGGAGGATGGTAATGTGCCAGATCGCTTGCGAACTCGTGTAGCCTGGAGCCTCGCAGCTAGATCGATTTTGAGAGCAGTTATTAGATTCGTACTTCCACGGAGTATCACAGATAATTTGATGAATGATAAATCACACAGTCAGGTTTTTTAATTCACACACAACAAAAATATTACAAAGATTTGACAAATCATTTAACAACTTCTCAGGCCCCCGTAAGCGCAAAGAGCGCCGCTTTTAAGTCCGGCCCCAAGAAGGTGGAGTTGGCTAAGAAGGAGGCTGCGGCGCCCGTAGCGAACGGGTGCGCGCCCGCCAAGCTGCCGCCCAGCCCGCCGCCCGCCGACAACGCGCTGCTGCCCGACGTCATCGCGTAGACCCCCTCCCCCCTCCCCCTCACCCTTGCTACCAATTCCTATTATTTCCGCTTACATTTTGTGATTTTCTATAAGTGTATTATAGTTTTAAAAGCCCCTCGAGGCGCGTCGTTAGGTGCGGGAGCCATCTCCCACTTTTATATTATAGAGTCGCTTTTTTATAGATTTGTAAGTTGCCGACTCGCTGTGAGCCTTCCGCGGTTATTATTCATCGTAACGAGTCTGTTTAGAATTTTTATATTACCAACGAAAGATTGACTTAAAATCTGATTTTTTTTTTATTTATTTCCTTTGTAGAACCGTATTATTTAAATAAAGTCGTGAAGGAGGACTGAGACATTGTTTTATTTATGGTAAAGTATCGATTGTACGTTTATATGATTAATAATATTGAATAAAGCAGTAAAATTAATGTTTTTTATGTCGCTATTTTTACTTATGTCAATGTAAACTTTACTATCATGGTGTTGCAAACGGACATACAACAATTTATTCTAATAAATGGTTATATCACCTTTTTGTTTTTCATTTCAAATTTCATTTTGAAAAGAAACAAATCGTTTCAAGGAATGCCAAATACAACGTAATTTGAATAGTATAATGTGACACACGGTGGACGAAGGAAGAGTATTGGTATTGGGGCTCAAAAATCATCAGAATTCTTGTGTGAACATGTTGAATGAGAACATTTAAACCCAGTATTTCTCTAACTAGTTGGAGCATCGACAACTTTCGAAAAAAAAAAAATTAAGGGGGTAGGGTACTGGATTTTTATTCCAGGAATTTTTCTTATTTTTTCAGAAATACGTACAGAAATAAACAAAAATGACTTAGGTTTTGTTTATTCAAAATATTAACCTAACGTAACATTATTTGTTTGTTACAAACTAGTCAAATCCAGTGCGCAATAACAATTTTGTGTTAACGCGGGCGGCAACAGAACACCTTAACAAAGTTTATGAAAGTTCGATAAACGATTTAGGAACGCATAGAGTACAAATTTTGATATTTATGTATAGAGATCACATTTTGTGATAGCAAAGGAAAAAGTGATGTGTCCATTCTTTTTAATAATACATTAAGAAATCGTAACTGAAACTTTGATGAAATTCGGCTTTTTATGAATCGAAAAACGAAATATGGCTTTTAGGAGTCTTTAATTTTTCTTCAACTGAAAGTTTAAAAAAAAGTACGCCCTACTGAGATTATTTACGAAAATAAATAGTAGATTCAAAAATTATTGTTGTAAGTGTGGAAAACGTAAGTCGGTGTCGCGTAAATTTTCTGCCATCCATACATCAGCCTCCTGCGTCATTTCTTCATCGAAGTAATCCCGCCAACCACCGGCCTTCCCTGAAAATCGTTAATTCAAAGTGAAAACTAACTCGAGCGTCTGTACCTCACCTACCTTCTCGAAGCCGACGGTGATTACGATAGTCATAGACAACAGTCAACATCAGTTAAAATATCAGATTACGAATGTTACCATTAGAAGAAAAATAATATTTAAATTTCTTTTTTACATATTCATATCACTACATCCTAAGAGTGGTTCTTAGCTCTTTAATACCAACAAAAACGAGTGCCAGACGCGTGCGTACATCATATGTAATATATCTATTAATAAATATATCATACACTAACTGTCGGTTGTCGGACTGGTTTCGTCAGATAATATTATTTGCTAATTTTATAAAATATAGCCTATGTTATTTCCGGACAGTAAGTTTTCGAATAAAAAAAAATCGGTCCAGCAGTTTCAAAATTTATCCTTTACAAAAAATTATCTCTCTAAAATATTCTCTTGTATTATATTAATATAAACATAATTGGTAAATGGCTAGCAATCGAGATCATGTTTTGAGTTTAATCGTGTGATAGCTGAAGTGTTTTAACAATAAATTGTATACGTAATATACTACAGACCAACGAAACAATGAAAAATGTGACAACTGTTATTCGTTGTATTATTCTTCTAATTGTAAATAAATTATGTAGTGTGTTGCTAAGTTAAATATATTTCACTGATAATAATATTAGATTTTACCTTTTCTAATAAATGACTGCCCGTCCGATATTAAAATTCCCAATTCCTTCATCACGTCGTAGTTCACAGATTTGTTATTCTTGAAGTTGTCGATGCTGAGATGTTCGCACAGTTTGTCGATCTGTTCCGCTGTGAAAGTCTTGCCGAGGAAGTCGGCGACTCGACGCACCGCCGCTGGCAGGTCCTAATAGAAGTAATTGACTACATTATATAGAATTTATTTTTATTATTTATTACTATTTATCAGCCCTTAAAGTACGCGTAAAAAACATTTGCGTCATTATTCTCAGGTGTTCGGCTTAGAGGTTACCATTTCACCTCGTCGATAGTGTTGTGCACAAGACTTTTTTATCGATACGTGATTTCATTTTGTGGTCGTTTTATTCCGAACAGTTATTGGTCCTTTTTATACGATAAAATGTATGTAATATATCAAGTATCAATGGGTTTAAATGATAACGCACATACTTTCTGAAATTCGTCGGAACATGTTTTTGACATTACTAAATAATCTGCTAAAAATATACGAAGAAGACTTTTGTATGAAAGATCAAACAAGTTTTGACTGTAAATCCAATCCAGGACAGCCAGATACTTTAAATCCAAATAAGCTAGGAACTTGAATAGCGTATGCTACAAAAATATTTATAGAACTATTATGTACACGCCAAAACACAAAAACTTCTTTGCTTATAAACATGATGCATTATGGAGAAAATAGACATTCACGTTGATAAGCTCAGCGAATACAGTGGACTAAAGGTGGGACGTATATACTGGAACAGGTTTTGATACTAAGTTTCACTCAATACGTGTAAGTACCGAGTATGCGGGGACTAAAAGAACGAGCATCGAATATTTAGAAGTATCTAATATGGCATAAGTATTTTGTACTGTATATGTATTTAATTTCGTTGAAGTATGTTGTACTTTAGAAGTATGTAATACTGGAGAAGTACTAGTTATTGATGTATGTAGATATGTATGTAGAAGCGAAAGTGAAGGTAGGGTGTATAATGGAAGCTTCCGTGTGTTTTGTAGAGGTTTCAGGGTTCGTCGTCGTTTTCGAGGAAATCGTTTTTTTTTTCGTTCTTCGCCGCGAGACGGAAAATTTTCTTCCCACTATACCTAAAGTTATTACTCCTAAATACTTCTAGGAACTAGTATTTGCAAATACTCGTACTCGAAATACTACGTACGCAATTTACCTAGTATATCCCATCTCTACAGTGGACGTGTTCCTTTCACATATACAATTAACTTTTATTCGGAACGCGCGCCACGCTGCGGTACCTTCTGGGAGATTCAAGAAGTTTTTGACATTAAACGTCGTGACGTCTTCTTTTAGTACAGCGGGCAACCGCGCAGGAGGTTGCACCTGAGCACCTATGAATACCTTTCTCTTACCTTTTTCTTACAACGGACATGCAATTCCTTACGTTTTTAAAAGTTTATGGTCGGCGGTCATTAAAATCTGGCAAACCGCTGGCACGTTTCTCTTCTTAAATAAAAAAAGAAATTTGCTTACAAACAATTCTATAAAACCTTACTAAATAGACTTAATGACAAATATTGTAACTAAAAATACCTTAGAAAGTTCTTCGTAAAACAGGAACAATAAGTTAGGATGGTGCCTCTTCTCCCATGATTCTTTGAGATGTTCAAAGTATGGCGTCCAATGATCTATAACATTTATGAATTAAATTACTCTTTAAACTCCCATGATCTTTATCATTTGCGAAAAAGGTTATTTTATACTCACGTAAATCGCTTATGAAGAATTTCCAGTATTTCTTAAAGTCATCGATATATCCTTGAGTCCGCATTGCTCTGTTAAGATGGTAGAAAGAGACAGCTACATCTCTAGGGTCACGGGCAACGTAGACAACTTTGGCGGTGCCTAACAGATTGGGGGGCAGCAGGGAGAGCGGCAGATGGGACTTTATAAACCGTCGCTCGGTCATGAGAGCGAGCTGTTCCGTCGCCGGCTGCGTCACCCATTCTAAAAGTTTTATCTTCCTCTCGCTGTCGCTGTTCTCCGCGCGGAAGCGCTTCATCATCACAGGATGCACGAAAACTGAAAACCTAATTATCGAGGTGGTATTAAACTATTAGAATTACACAATTCAGCACGATGTGTGTAGAAACGCCTTAAACGCCTTCACATTTTACGGGTAGTACGAGAGTCGAGGCGGACTAAACAATCTTGATACGCTATAAACCGTAAATACTTTGATTAGAGATTAATAAAATACAAAAGATGATTAATTTTTTTTAGTTATTAGTTAAGTTACAGTTTTCTAAACTGATAGAATCAGAAATGCAGTTTCGTTATATCTAAAATAAAAATTAGCAATAAAACAATCACAAAATTTGAACAAAAAATGAATGAATCCATTAATAATAAATTGTCCATGTATTTGTATCAACTTAAGTCTATTCTTGTTTGATGCGCTGATTCACGAATACGAAAGGTTTTATAGTTTTTTTTTTAGTATAAATAATACAAACAAACAAAAGAAACTTCGTTCCTTCACTTTGTATGAAAATTTAGGTAACACTTAAAGCTTTAAGATTTCATGAAGTTCATCCGCATCATGTTAAAATAATAAAATAACATATCATTCTCTTACTCCAAAAAAGGGTAGCGCTCAGTGAGAGGTACAGCGTTAGAGGTTTCATAGTCCAGGTCGTTTGCAACCATCCAAACCAGTTCTTGGGTCCAAGTCGTACCTGCGGAAATAGTTTTGGTATACGTGAATTATAGGAAGGGACTGTACTAAACCAAAACTACAACATGTTTTGCTGGAAACACTCATTTTTTCTAGACCATTTTATAATTCATAGAAATATCAAGTTTAAAAACTTTATAAATCTGAAACTCGAATGAAGTTGGCGGATGGTGCAAGCTATTTACTAATGATGATAACGTTTCTTTAAGTCCAAAATTACCTTCAAATTGCTGCAAAATTTTGCTATTTGTTCGACAAACTATTTTGGTTGACAAACTAAATCTGTTGGGTGAAGCAACATAAGCCTGTTTGCATGTAGATTTCTTATTTGATTGTTTGAATCCAAATACTTATTAGAGTAATAAAAGAAAGAAAGAAGAAAGAATATTAAAAAAATAATATATTCAAAGGAAGTTGTTGTAATTCACCGGATCGTGGATAACTGGTTACGAAAATGTCGCTTGGTCTGACTTCCATATTGTAGATGTTCGAGGCCTCTTGCTTGTACTTGTGTGGCAGGAAGTAACCCTTAGGGCCCACACGCACGAAGCCAGTGAGCTCACCTGTAGAACATTTAATTTTGTTCATCAATATCATTTGATTAAATAATAAAATACAAAAATGCAAATTCTACTAATATGAAGATGGAAGAATGTTTGCTGAACTCTTTAACGTAAAATCTACTAAAGGTAATTTTTAAAACTTTACATTAACATAGCCACAAAAATTCGAAAAACGGAACGACTTTTGAATGAGTTTTCATCTACCACTTTACTATTTTATATTTCAATTTCATTCAAAATAATTTTGAAAAATTACAAGTAAACGTAATTATCTGGCAAATTGACTAGAATCGAGGCGCACGAAAACGTAAAGGCCTTGTAATAGCTTTCCAGTGCATTGAGAGGCTATGAGGAAGTTGTCGAAGTGAAATTTAAAAATAACGGCGTGAAGGCTGATCTAACTCACAGATACAATTACTTTAACAATGTAACAAGAAGTAGGAAATAATAAAATTAATCAAGTGCGACTCGGACTCTGAAATCTAAAAGTTTAAAAAAAAACATTTGCAATTTAAATCAATCACCAAGTAACTAATTATACTTCTACAAATGAAGGTAATTTGACAATTATACAATGAACCAAGATTTGCTGTTTCGCAATCAGCATTTTTTCTAAATATTGAAATAAACTGAATAATATATTACAAGATTCTATAAAATCGAATGACACCTCACTATTAAAAATCGGCACAGTCGGTCAGGAAGAGGTACAGGAGGTCACAATGGAACCTACACACATACAAACACATTATACATATACAATCATACATACATGCCAGCGAAAAACACTACCGTTTTGTCAGTCGGGCAAAAATTGGGAGTACCTACAGTATCAAGGAATTTTGTTTTCTATATCATAAACAATTGAAACTTATTAAAATATTGAATGAAAAAGATTTACTTACGAATAAAATATATTATTAATTTAGACTGTTGTTAGCTACATGTACTGAGTCCTATCATAGTAAAGATAAAATATAAATCGGGAACAACTACATAAGTCACTGAACTTCTAATCTATTTTGTAGAACTATATTTGTTATTTATTTGTAAATAATTGCTTGCTGTTTTTGGATAATTCAATTTTGTTTATCTATCCAAGTTCTGTAGCTTGAGTTCCAAATTGGAAATTAATTTATTTTGATTTTTAATTTACGACATAAAATACTAGTACATACATATAAACCGAAAAAACCTCTATTGTCAAAAACCATTAACAATTTCGTGGGGATCTGTCTCCTGAACTAGGTGGGGACCAGTATCATAGGACTCCTCTAATATTAGGCCATTATTTTACTGAAATGTGTGTGGGAGGGGTGCATGTGCGCTTTTGGGAGTGTGCGACGCTTTTTCTAATTGTTTTTACTATAATAAATGAACATTCACATCTACATATAACTCTAATGTAGAGGGATAAAGTAGGGGTTGCTTAAGTTGTCCCAACGCTCGTTTAATCAAGGACACACGATCAATTTATTAGGCCATATGGGTAATAAATTGATCGCGTTGTGTGCATATTTTAATAATTGTCAATATTGACAAACATCAAAATACGCACACAACGCTTGACTGTAGATAGTTTAGATCACACGAAAGAAATTTGACGAAACCTAAAGATTTCAAATTAATTGTAAAACGAGTGGTGTTTCGATCCCAAACAGTCCTCCAATTTCTACTGCAACAATTCAAGCCAATATTCTGCGAGAGAAGTTGGAACCTTATACATTGTAATAGAGTTAGCGTTGGAATGCACTGCCTACCCTTAATGGCCTGAGTTGCGATAAACCGTAAGTCAACGGCTTTGCGCCACAAATCTCAATTTCCCGTCACTTTCACCATGTTAAGAGCATTCATTATAAAACTAGTTTTTGAATAATAATGCTAATTTGCTTTTATCATATAAATATAAAAATTGTTACAAGTATTGTATTTAAATTACTATTTTTGTTTCATGTTCAACAGTAAATTCATCTGAAATGTAAATTCTCTGTTACATGATTGCTTAAATAATATATTAAAATATCTATATACATTTCACAGACATTGTAATAACTAATTATTTAAAATTGTAGTCACAAAAATATTAACGAACCGTTAATAAATTTAAACAAGTATTGACAGAAGTTACTTGGTAATTGAGACTATTTGTAATATTATAATAATAGGTACTCACTATTTATGTTATAATTATCACTGTGCAATGTTTACACGGTAGATTATAATATAACAATGCAAGTACATACATTGGTGACTCAACCAGTAAACAAATTACTTGCCTCATTGGCGAACGTTATTAAACAACTATGTATAATGGTTTTACATTTAAATTTTACGTTCCTTAGCAAAATTTAATATTTATTTATCAAAACGTGTAATAGTGTAATTGAACTTTACATACAATGTTGCTGTAAAATAATGTTATTATTCCCGTCGTAAATGTAATCTTTTCTATGCATTAAAATTTAATTTAATTTATTTTTAAACTACGATATAGCCAGAAATGTCATGAACAGGTTATTTTACTCAAATTTATCCTGTTTTTGTTGATATTTATTTAAACATGTATTTTTGATGTTGACATTATGGGTGATAGAAATATACTATTTTGTTAATTTGTTGTTGTCTTTTAGAATATTTTTAGGAAAGTTCTTATAGGTAGTTAGTAATGTTTATGTAGGGCAAACTTACCAGTGAAATATTTCATTAATTCTTCGGCTGTTTTTGATTCAACATCTGTTATCTCAATTGGGAAATTGTTATTGCTTGATTTTTCCATTTTTGTACAAACACTATTCTCGCTTTGTTATTCTTTTGTTTATATCGACGTGTTATTTATGTCAACAAGTCGTTAATAACGGGAAAACGCGCGCGCCGAAGCCGGTTCGACGTTGAACTGAGCAGCGGACCTACAACATCTAACTTTAATGCAAGTTGTCACCTTGATCTTGACACTTACCACATTTTTATATAAAATTAATTAACATTGTGTCAAGAAAAAAAGTTAAATCGAAGTAATGGTGTAAAAACTAACAATATTTGGAAGATATATTCAAGGCTTCGAGTTAGTACTTTCAGTTTATACATTTGTTTAGGCCTGTATTATTTCGCAATGTTTTAGTTGTGCGAATTGCAGTTCTATAAATGCTAGGCGTTTTTACTTAACGAGAACTTAATGGCTGCTATGAGCTTGGCATATCTCGTTCATTATTTGGTAAGAACCTGATGTTGAGATAAAATCATAGAAAGCGTGTCGCACTGTAGAAAAATGTCTTTGGTCAAAAATTTCATCATGACGGTGAGAAGGAGACCGTTTTTTTAGTCCAGCCTTAAATTTTCTTGTTTCCGATTATATTTTTATATGTTTGATGAATACTAATAGAATCTACTTGGTTTCATAACAAATTATTGATTGAAAAACTCAACTGAAAAAAATTGTTCGCATTTTATTTTATTTTATCCACTCCTTTGTTGCCCCGAGGCCTCCAGACCTCTAAATCCGGCCCTGTACAAGTTACAATAGAACCTCGAGTATCCGAACCAGTTGGGACCGAGGCAAGTTCGGATAATTAAAAGTCCGGATAATCGAAACTTGGGTTTCTTGAGACGAGATCATAAATAACACCTTATCACGCAAAAACAGTGCATACAAATTTATTTAAAAAAAAAATCCACCGTAACATAAGAAGAGAGTTGAAGGCTCGACGTTGAAGCCATGGCACAATTTAATTAACTAACGAAATTATCATGAAAAAGGAACAGTTCAACTTTCATCTATCAGCTCGGTGTGTGTAATATATTCGAACTGCGACTAACAACGCTCGATGAAACAAAGTATGTTTCAACGCGCTCGATATACGCCGACATACGCTCGATAACTGAGCGTTCGGATAAATTAAGTCGTCCTTCGGATAATTGGGGGGTCGGATAATCGAGGTTCTACTGTATTCCTCATCTGCTAAACTGACGATCGACGTTGTATCAGAGGAATTCAAAAGTTAATATTTTTCTGTAATATATTTATTAAAATGAAATTTTACAGTTCTTAAGTAAGTTAACGTTTGCGGAAAGGTTAGGCCAGAACGGCGCAAGTTGTCAGCTCTCCAGCGCTCCGCCTGTTGTTTCACCTCATCATCGAAATACTCCTTCCAGTTGCCCACTTCTCCTGCAATAAACATTAATAACATAAAATAACAATTTATTTATTAATACGTTAAGGGAAAAATTAAGAAACATTTTTTGAATATTGAGCGTACGGAGATGTGTGAAATGGAATGAAACGAAATTACAAATATACTGTTTAACTGAAATGAAATAACACACTACGTTAAATTTATAAGAAATGTGAAAGGCGATTTGACTAGAATAAATTATTAGTTGGTGGTTTTTAAAATGTGATGGAATTAACAAGATGCCGACGAAGGCATTTTTTTTTAATTTAGTTAACAACATACAAGGCAAGTTACAATTTAATTCCACCGGATAGTAACATTATTGAAGTAGAGCCAATCTTTGAAAAACTGATAACGGACGACCATTACGTGTCCACCCCCTATAAATGACTGGCTTGTTAGCTTATACATATATTATCCCTGCGTGGTAATGGTTATTTAATTAATTAGTTTTATTGTTATTGTCATATTTCAATTATCCTCGCACGCACAGCTGAACCAATTTTAATTTAAATTGTTAGAACACGTGATTGCGCACACGATATAGGCTATATAAAAAGTTGTCTGTCTGCTGTAGACATGTCCCGACATAACTTAAGAACGGCTTGACCGATCTTAACAAAAATTGGTATAGAGCAGGAATACGTAATTGCGCATATGATAGGCTTTATAAAATATTTGTTTATCTGTTTGTTTTGCATCCTGTTCTGACTTAAGATTGGCTAGACAATTCTTTAAGAAAATTGGTATATAGCAACAGCACGTGATGACGCAAATGATAGATTATGTAAATTTCTTTCTGACTGTATATTCTGTTATATCTTAAAACCCCTTCACCGATGTGAGTGAAAATTGGGTTCTTTATATAACGTCGCGTAATTGCGAAAATTATAGGTCATAATAATAAGCAAAAAATACAATTTAAAAATATTACTTTGTATTTTCCTGATAAGGATATTATGAACGCGTACAAAGCCGCTGTCAAAATTTAGTTTACTTAAATACAACATGTGACCGCCACAGACTTAATTAACCCTTTGGAAGCCTTCATCATATACGGCTATGTTAAGGTACACAATATCACAATCGGTAGTCCGTACCCTTAAACGTTAGGCTATTGACGCTTCAAAAAATCAATTTGGAAAATCATAAACCTGTAGGGTTGTAGGGCGCACAGTGTGCTACAGGTGGCGCATACCAAAAAAAGGATAAATACAACATTTTGACATCTACTATAGTTGTTTTATGTAAGTGCCGAAATTAGATAACTCTATTGTTTTTTAGTTGCATTTTCTTAAAATATTTTAAGAATTTCATTTGTTAGTACAAATATTTTTATGGCTCTAAAGAGAAAAATCGTGCACTGTAAGGTTAAAGTCGATTCAATAAATTGTTCCTGAGCATAAAATCAATCTTTTCTCATAATAGATTTGTATTCATCACAACGTCAATTTAAAGGATGTACGGCGTGACGCGACCAGGAATGAAGCCCAGTAATTCACTCACACTAGTCGGTACATATACGGTTTATTAAAAAAAACGTCTCACGAAAGATTTCACAATTTAATTTCGTTATATCCTCTGAATTGATCAATTTGTTCTTTTTAAAGTTGTCAATTTTCAGCAAAGCAGCATAAAAGTGCAGTAGAAAAACTTGCTTTTATAGATGGAATCAAGAATCAAATGTCATATTTTAAAAAAGAAGATTCACGTAAGTGCAAAAGAAATGGGTTTAAATATCGATATATATATATATATATATATATATATA
>DWLR01001989.1:0-16579 GCA_018246295.1 Papilio alexanor hazarajatica
CTACTTAAAATATTATATTTAGTGTTCACTAGAGCCTCTACAACAAAAATGTCCCCTTCATGCCACCTCTCCCCTACATACTGTGCCGACACTACGCAAGTGGGAAAAGGGCAAGGAGATGATGTAGAAATTAATTTATTATCTTATCAATACAAACATTTTTTTAACGAAGAAACGCGAGTATTATCGCTATATATATACTGCGGTTTCTACCCCATTAGTAGTCTGAGACCCTTAAAAGAGAAGTTAACCGATATACTTACATATATTATAGTAATTTCTGACTGGTTAGTGCAGTGGTAAGATAGTTGCTTCTCACGCCGCAGGTCGTGGGTTCGATTCCCACCCAAGACAAACATTTGTGTGCATGAACATGTCTGTTTGTCCTGTGTCTGGGTGTAAATATCTATATATGTATGTATGTACAAAAGAAAAGTATTAATATATGTAGTATATCAGCTAGGTAGCTGATATACTACATATATCAGCTATCTAGCTGATACATGTAGTATATCCATATATCAGCTAGTTAGCTGATATATGGATATATCCATATATATATAAACCAGATGGTTTCCATAGCACAAGCTCCGCTTAGTTTGGGATTAGATGGCCATATGTGAATAATGTCCTCTAATTAAAAAAAAATCACTAACATTCGCAGCTATATTCATATTGCATTGCATTTCATGTGACGAGAGTTTTCACTGCCGTGTTTTACCTCTAACCCGCCTTAAGCAGTATAACATCAAAAATCTTTCTCCAGTTTTGTCCGGTTTGGTATTTACTTAAAAGTACATACTTATAGAAGGAAAATATATTTTTCACAGAAAAAAGCATCAACTATTTTGTTTTGTTTTGATAAACCACTGAGAAGCATTGTAGGGATGAATGGAATAGAACCCTTGGGATAAAATAATGGGGTGTCATGAGGGATGTAATTTAAAGAATTTTCCTCTCATTGTAAGATGATTTTGGTTCTATGGGGGACCGAAATACCATGACTCGCAAAAGGGGAAAACGTGGAATAATAAACCCGTGGATATGACCAAAAGGTTAGATTTTTCTTTTAATTAGTCTTAATAAATATTTGAAAAAGCTTATTATTCTAAAATTGTGTAATGAATGAGCGGATGATCGGTTCCTTCCTTACACTCTCTTAATAGTGTTAGTGTTGAAATAGATTAAATATATGTAAATTAACGTAATTAGCAGATGTAAGCAATAATTGAAATACGCAATACATTGATCGAGTCTCGACCCCCGAGTTGAGTCTAATTAGAGTCAAAAAAGTGACAAAAAACGAACATGTCTATGCTTTAGCTCCAACGCGTGCAAAATAACATGGAATTCTCTAGAAACTTTTACGGTATGCGGCTTAGTCGCATAACCACTTGCGGGCCCCTACTCCCACATGAGCGACCAAACTATATGTTCGTTAGTGTCTTTATGTACTACGTTTATTTAACGTAAATATGTGACGTCATCGGACTAAGTGTCATGTTATCATGGAAGACTAGTACTTATTACTTTGACGTCATTAGATTTAATTGTTTATTATCACTGAACTTACTTATTCACCTAAAGTAAATATTTTCGTGGAACATCCAAGTAAAAAATTAGATCTGCATACGCCCTCTGCCGGGCGCAAGCTTAATAACGCCCGAGACTAAACTGATTTATTGTTGTCAAAACGGATAACATTCGCACCTCCCAGAAAAGATTCAGTCTGCTCATCTACAACGCTGAGCTTTATAAATTGCTCACGGCAAAATCCAGTTTCATTTTTCAGATTTCTTCCGACATTTTGATATTAATTTTAAAGTTTCCGTTTTGGAATTTATTATAGTGTATTACGTAGTTTATGTTTGAACAAAAATGCCTACGAAAACTTTGAGAGCTAAGTTGTCAATTCAAGCAAAAAAATATGTTTTTTTTTAATTTAGCAAAGAAACCCTTACTTACCCTTTCCATCGCCTTCTTTTATCGACTCGATTCGAATTCCCTCGAAGAATTATCCAGTAGAAGTCGTTTTCTACTGTCTTTCATCGACCGTGATTGATTTTATTTTTTATTTTCTCCGATGTTTCAGAGACTCGTTGTTAGACAACGTCAATTATTATCAAGTGAATCTTGATGAGAAGACTTCATGACGTTGTCACAGCGGTACTTCAATCTTCGCCTCCGAAGCAATGACATCGATACGATCTAAAAAGTATGAATTAATAAATAACAAGCTGAAATCATGTTTTATTTTATTTATGTTTACTTGGACTTGACAAGAAAAAGGCTGTAACGTGTTAACGTCGAATGGAAAACGTATTTATAAAAATTAAATTTGATTATTTTTAAATAAATTTAACCTATATAAAACCATTGATCAGATTGTGATCAAACTTTGGTAGGGTATTCCAAAACGCCACCCATATCTATAAAAATAAAAAGTATTTTTCGTTTTTAATTAAACTTTTTGCACTATCCTTTAAATTGTACTGAAATAAATAAAACAAAATGGTAAATTTAATACAGAAATCTTGTTACATTGTATTTTTTATTTTTCTTATACCTAGTCTGGTCATAAGTTCTGTCAAAACCTTGTTATTTAAAATTTTCGAATAATGGCCAAATATACTTTGACTAATTTCAAAAATAGAACGTTCGCGTTTACCGAAAATAAAAAATAAATTCATTTTTTTTCATTTTCAAATACGGAGTGGTCGAAGAAAGAAGATAGATTCGAGGTAACCGTGTTGCACCACTGCGGTTAAGCGCCAACAGAGATTTTAAATGTTTTGAAATAAATTGGAAATGAACACTAGGGTTGGTTTTTCGCGCTGTCAAACAATACACTGAAAATTCAAGCTTCGAAGATCGTAAGAGGACCGGCCGACCTCACACAGTTAGGACACTAGCGATCATCAAAGCAGTGAAGGCGCGAATTCAACGAAATCCAGATTAAAATGGGGGAGGGCATTAAATAAAATTGTATTCTATATTTAATTACCTTTCATTTTATATATAATTTATAAATAATTATCAAAATTTGTATCATTAATTACATTAACAGATTTTGACAGAATTTATGACCTGACTAGGTACATAACAAGCGTGGTCAGTCTCACGAAATGGTCGCCAGATTTTGCCCAACTCGCAGAGCGTTTGGAAGCAAAAAATATTTATTGAGCGACCACCAAAAGTCAATTAACGTCGAATGGAAAACAATTACACGACTGTTCATTTCGCTGCGACGCATTAAAATAAAATTTCGACGAAAAACTTTACATCGCTGTTCATTTGCTTTGCATGTGTAAAAAATTGTATTTATCTTTATTGATTAAATAAATTATTTATTGGGTTAAGATCTTTAATGAACTAAGAAAAAACGTTATCATCATGATATCTTCGATTATAATATCACATAAAAGTGTACTTCTCTTTTAAATAAAATAATAAACAAATAAATAATAATTTATTTCAGACTTTTCGTCCATATATGTGTTAGTAACAAAAAAAGTCTTAAAAAGTAGTATAAGTAGTACAAAATAAGTAAAAACAAGTAGTTTAAAATTAACGGTTTAGATTAGATTTAGATTAACAAAATAATAAAAAAGCTTTCATACCCTTAACTTTTACTTTTAACATATGTTGCACGAATGGCCCATTCGACCGGTGAAATACCGCGACCTCGCTGAAGACAGGCGTGAAGTTGAAGTTTTCAGGTTTCCTCTGAGAAGTTACATACCGGAGGTCTAATTTAGGTCCTCTTCTCCTTCCCATCATTTTCTTACAAGGTAAAAATGGGAAGGGAAAGTGGATTTGACTGAGGGGTGGATGGGTATGAAAACGAAATATTTTACTGTTTATCCCAACCTCTGACCATTAAAGATGACATCAACTCGTATTAACTTGTTGCAGTAGCCTATGGGTGGCGGTCCCTTAATATGAGAGAACCTACATCCTCGCTTGCCACCTTCTTGCCCAAAAAAAAAAATGTTGACAGAGATTAGAGATTTCCATTTGTCTTATTTTAGCTGCTCTCATTTTGGACGTCGTCGTACAATGGAATAATATTTTCATTTTTGTTTTTTTATTTAAATTCACTAATTAAAGTGCTACTCGTCTGTATTAAAAAATACAAGGCAATAAAAATAGCAATTTTTTTTAAATATTTAATTCTAACTCAACTAAATACAGTTGAGGAAAATCCACCTCAAAGTCTTTCAAGACATTATAAAACCTCTTAACAACGTTCGATCAACCAACCGTTAAACATTCTTCCAAAAAGAATATTCAATATTTCTGCAGTGAATATATACGGTCCATAAACTTGTACCTCCTTTATATCCAGTTGCACGAGATCTTAGCTATATTACGCTATTTAAACCGCGGAAGTAAGGAAAAGCTTTATGCCACAGCTTGAAGAAAATTTCTACTGCACACTTTTGAACTGGAAAGTTGAAATGCATATAAATAGAAAACATTTTAGACTGTGTCATCGAATTTTATACGTATTGTTAAAGTGAGCCTTTTAAATATTTAATAAGCAAGCAAGAGGATTTAAATGAAAATTCTTTTTAGCATTTTCTCTAAATATTAAAAGTAATTCTCATATATGTCCGTAGTAAGAGAAATTAACATTGCCAACAAATAGAAACACAAAAAGTTGTGGTCTTTAATACCATTTCAAAGTAATACATAATAGGCAGAAATATTAACTGTATAAATGAACGCTGACGTTACCCTAACCTAAGTAAATCAAGATTTTGGTATTTTCCCCCTCACTATTTTTTTATGATCTTACAAAATTAGACATATGACAGAGGTAGAGTTTTCTTAAAGAATAAGGGAGGTAAACGGTAGCGGATCCTTTAACATTAAGTGATTCGACACCAATGGACATCCGCAACACCAGAGGAATATTGGTTTTGAAATACCGCTGGGAACAGATCATTCCATAATGCGTATGTGCGAAGCAGGAAGTTCCGCGAAAATGGAATGCCTACCATCAAGGTGGTGGGGATGGTAACTGGAGCTCTGCCGTGCTGTATGATAACGAAACCCAGCGGCAGGAATTATTTCAAACAATTCATCGGAACACTCTCGTAATCCACAGCAGCATCCCGTAGCAATATCTTCTATTATATAATTTAACCTCTCGACCGGCGAAATACCACGATCTCACAGAAGACAGGCGTGGAATAGAAGTTTACTGCGCTTCATCTGATGAGTGAGGTGCCGCAGGCCTAATTCTAGTCATCTTCACCCTTTTCTAGCACGGAAAAGGAGGATTGGCATCAAGCAGGCGGAAAGACCAAGACCAGTTACAATACGGACTACAGTAGAATTCAGGACATATGTAAGAGTAATAAATGCTGTGCCGATCCCACGTATGTGGAAAAAAGGCAGAGAGATGATGATGACAATGTTCCAAATATAAATTAATTGTATTATTCATTTTCTTAAATTGTATTGTTCATGATTTATCAAATTCAGATATAGATCGATTAGAGTCATAGTCAGATAATTTCCATTCAATATACGAGATAAAGAACATGTAGTATTTTTTTTTTAAATTAAATCTTACGGTTTAATTGTTTGCCTTACCGCTTTCATACGCAATATTTAAATTGATATTTTAAATAAAATTAAGAAGTTATTTGAAGAGCGACGGCGTGGTAGCAACCGCGAGCATAACGATACGTTGTTTGTTCAATAACCCTGCGCATAGTTTATAAGGTACTTGTATCTTTAACATGATTTAGCGTTAACAGTAGATGCTTCGATGCGTAAACATTTACACTGTTACTATCAGATTTTTTTGCTAATTTTTAATATAACAGTGAAATTAACAACTCATTATTAGAGTGTACAACTCATTATTACCGCGTTAAAATTTGTTGCTTGTAAATTGAAGTGTTGATTTTACTAGTCTTGCTGTGAAGGAAAACTCCATGGTGAAAACTGCATTTATAAGAATTGTATAAAAGATCAATGGAATGCCTAAGTGCCGAGTCTAAATCTGTGAATCATATTTTACTATTTATTTTTTCAGAGGACTGAGTGTTACTAGTAATAGATCAAATAAAGAGCAAGTTTTACGAGGAAAACTTTATTATGAAGGCGATACTTCCTTTCAGTTAGACATTACAACAGTTCAAAAACAAGTTCGCCACCATATTGTTATAATAATTAACAAAATTTTCAATCGTTTAGACAAGTATAAGGATAAAATAGAGCTAAAATGTCAAATAAAACATACAACGATTTAATCTGTGATACATCAGAACTTATAGGAGAAGCAACACAAATAGATGAAGCGGTTTTCGAAGCGGGAGTAGCGGAACGTACCGTTTTACAACCTCTTCTCTCAGAATTACGAATAAGATATACGGTGCTGGTTAGCAGATTAGATACGATTTACGATCAACTACTGCAGCCACAAAAGCGCTTAATTGTCAAACGTCTTTTGGAAGCTTGCCTGGGCAGACTGCTTGAGATCAAGTATGATTTGGTTGAATTATATTTATCTGACTATACATATGATGACGAAGAGGTATGTATTTTTTGAACTTAATTAAATTAGGCTAGTTAAATTTAAGCTTTACGAAATTTAGGAACAATTACATTTTGCTGTTAATACGGTTCTTTTTACATCAACATTAAGCATTAAATACTGTGGTAAATAGCAATAGCGATGTTCATTATTTCAGAATATTAAATTAATTAGTAAAGTATATTTGAAACTTGGCAAACTTATAATTTTCAACTTCATACTTACCACTTTTACTTCATTGATACTAATAGATAAGTCTACCCATCTAGCTCGTGCACCAACGTATTAGCATTCAATTGTATTTACTATTGTAATATATTTTTTTTGTGTGCGGACACAATAAATTATAACCAATTACATCATTTCAGGCTTTACAAAAACTACAAGTAACGCCGCAAGAAGTGGAGCCATGTATTCCTCAATGTTTTATAAGAGAAAGAGAAGAAGAATTAGAAAAACGAAGGAAATTTATAACTGATGTTCTAACAAAACTTGGTCATGAAATTTCGAAGCCACCGTCCATAGTATTGACAGAACAACAAGCAATTATCATTATCCAGAGCCATGAAAGAGCTCGACAAGGAAGATTAAGGTAAAACCAGTTATACATGTTTCCATTATTTTATGTTTTCTTATTTATTTATTTGTTTACCTGCGACAATCCGATAAATCTTCTTCTAACTCTGGCCTTTACCCATTTTACTTTGGGGTCGGCTCTCCTAATCTCTTCACAGTGGATTTATTGTTGGCTGTGCATTTCATGGACTTTTGCCACCTGACGCCAAGACACCCTTGCTAACTGCTGATGGGGATGACACAGCTTAGGATAATATTCGATCAAAAATAGTGTCTCAAATAAAATTAATGTTTTGTTTTTTCGGCTTCATGGGGTCTTATAAATAAAAAAAAGCACGCACGCTTTTCACCCAGTAGCGGTAGCAGAAATTACGGGTTTCCAGTTTACAGTACAGGCAAATTTCTTTCGTTTCTTTTACATTCATACCTACATAGATATTTATATTCTTATAAATATAAATGAATAATCTCTATACAGAGGGCAATTTATGAAGGAAATACGTCTGCTCAAAGAAAAGGGCAGGGATCAAAAAGGTGAAATGTCAGCCACTGCAGCAACAGCCATACAACGAGTTTGGCGAGGTTTTATTGCAAGGCGGATGACCAAAAAAAGAAAACTAGCTGAACAGCTGCTCATAGGTATGGAACTACCGCCCTATACCGAATCAATAGCAATAAAAAAAGCAGAGGAGGTAAGTAAAGCACATTTATCTAAATTTCTTCTTAATTTATTAATTTATTAACCAGTCCCTTTAAACTCGAATTGTTTACGCTAAAGGAAGAACACACAACATTTTATTAATTTTCCTACCAAATGCTAGTGATCTATCAGGCCTCTACTGAAACATATGAAAAAAAGAAATTGTTAATTTTTAAACGAAATTATAAATAGCAGTATACCATAAATTGAAAATAATATGTAAATTTTGACATATAAAGCAATTTTGGCTTGAATAGGTAAAAGAACATCGCCGTATTCGTCAAAAAGAACTTGAGAAAGAGTATAAAGAAGCACTGGTAAACGTTGAAGAACAATTAAATGTTCAACACGCTGATAAAATCAAAGAAAGAATTGGGGATGAGTTAAGAAGATGGATATCGGAGTATTACGAAAGAACAAATAAATTGCCGGAATTTCCTTCAGAAGAAGCAGGAGGAAGTAGGGCTATGTTTAGTAGACAAGGTACGCGGATTTATTATGCTTGTTATATTAATATAACTGATAATGAACTTTGTCAGTGTATAATCCGATTAGGCATATTATAAACTGCCACCAAATTAGAAACTGAACAATATGTCAATAATATTTCACAAATTCACGTGTAATTTTTCGACAGTTTATAAACTGTTGCGTCGGTGAGTTTATAAAACCTTAAATAAATTTCATTGAATAATTCTACTAGCATACTTAACGCCATTGGCAAAAGTAAAGAAAGATCTTATATTATATTTTTCTTTATAAAGGCACTGGAGTTGAAAGTGAGCTAAGCAAGTCTTCTCTGGTATCATCAAAAGAATCTAAGAAGAGTAAAGAGAGTAAAGACAAGAAGAGTACTAAGACCGAGGATAATAAAACAAAGGATGAAATGGAAGATTTACAGAATTACAAATGTATGAACTCTTCATTTCTCCAAGATGTCATAAACGCTAACGAAGAGTACGTAACATACAACTATACTGTAATGACTTAAAATCAATGTAGTTTAAATTCTTTTGAATTTATTAGGGATCACTTAATATTCAGTAATGATGGATAATACGTTATAACTTTGAACAAAGATCACGTCTTCTATTCTTCAGTTATTGGTCGTTTTGAATGCTATATATGTACACTAGAACTATAGAACACACATTGAATGATTCTATAGCACACACTAGTGCTATAGAAGCACTAAAAACGGTTCTCAATATGATTTATTTATTAAATGTATTAATGTTTTGTTTGATTCTTTGGGGTAGATATCTATATATTTACCGACTTTTACCAGTTCTAAAGCAAAGATCACTTTACTATTAGTTTAAAGAACAATTAACTTTATAAATGCAATCTATATATTTTAGTTTATTACTAGAATCCTTCATTTATAAAATCAATTGAAATACAAAATACTGTTACTACACCTAACGACATTGCTAGGTTTGAAGACATGTGGAAATTTAGAGGAGACGATGGTGACCATGAAAGATACCAGAAAGACATCATTGAGAGAGAAAAAATGGTCATCATGGAACAAGAAATAAGAAACATGGTGGATGAAATGATGAGGAGTGAACTTGATTTGCTGCAAGCGGCTTTTGATAGAGACAGAGCGCACAAGGGAAAGAAGTCCAAGAAACCACAAAAGAAGGTAGATGTTAACTAATACTCGTAATCATATATTTCTAATTTTGGTAGTAATTTTTACCTTTTCGATTTAACTTTTGCTGAGAGTTAGTTAACCTTCTATTACTTAAAATAATCAATCACTCAAACTCAAACAAAAATCGCTATCATTAAATCTAAATAGTGATATTAACGTAGAACCTAGAGAAAGTAACAATCGATCACCAATATCGCTGTTAGAAACTGATCACGTGACACTTCGAAAACGTATGTCAGTTCCATACATTTTGATCTTTTCAACTTATCGCTATCGAATCGGCGATATCGCTAATCAAATGTTACTTTTTCTAGAGACCATTTTAGAGACCATTGTTCAAGATCATTTCTTTACATTACATTCCTCTAAGGTACGACGTGGAGGTAAAAAAAGTAAAAAGAAGAAAGAAAAGGATTTAACACCTGACAGGACTACTGAATCTCTCTTCGAGGAACTAGTTGCAAATGGAATTATACGTCCATATCCTATAGTGAAAATAGACGACTATATTGGTGAAAAGAATTATGTTGGGTTTGATTTAAGAAAACAAGATCGTGAACCAACACCATGCTTAGGTGATATCCGACAGCTCATAAAAGAATATTGTATTCTGCCCATGGGATCGGAACATGTTAAAACTAACGCACCCCCGATAAGATCAGTTCTTTTAACAGGTAAACAGAAGTTATTATAATGTGATGCGATATGAAATTGAAATTGAAGATGTTTTAAGTCATTACATTAATCTTCATTTCAAGGTCCATCAGGGAGCGGGAAAAAGATGCTCTTACATGCAATTTGCAGTGAAGTTGGAGCGATGCTCTTTGATCTAACACCATCAAATATAGTGGGAAAATACCCCGGGAAGTCGGGACTCATCATGTTAATACATTTAGTAATAAAAGTGTCAAGACTACTACAGCCAAGTGTCATTTGGATGGATGACGCAGAAAAGCCTTTTGTGAAAAAAATACCTAAAACTGATAAAACCGATCCGAAGAGATTAAAAAAGGACTTAGCAAAAATTATCAAAGGTAATATTTGATAGCCTATGGCCTTTGATGTGCCGCCATTTCGTACGCTACACATTCTCATCGCCGAAATGTTATTCCTTCAAAGTACTCAGCCTAAAAGTCGAAGTTTATTTACAAAATTTAATGTTGACTTTGTTAACTTTTGCGTAAAAAGAGAAACATTATCTGTGTTATTAAACTTTCACTACTTTTTTACTGCCAATTTAATTTTTATTTTTTATTTCTATAATGTTAATTCATTTATAGGTATTTGTCCAGAAGATCGAGTTATCTTCATTGGTACATCACGAATGCCTTGGGAAGCTGAACAAAAACTGCTCTTTCAATGTTACACAAAAGTTATTCAAATACCAAGAGCTGATTACGGGAGTATTTCCCTTATGTGGAGAACTAAGCTCCACAGAGCGGGCGCCTTGTCACAACGACTTGATATTTCTTGTCTCTCGAGAGTTTCTGATTCTTATACAATAGGTATGTGATAAACGTTTATAACCCACTTGTAGTAGGTGTACTTTTATGTATATATTTGATTAAAAGAACTATTCGACAATTTTTTTACCATTTTAGTATATCCAAATGATATGAAAATTACCATACAAAATTATAAAAAATACTATGCCCTTTTTTTAAGCTGGATCATCTTTTAAGATTGAGAATAATATCTCTTTCTCTGGCTTTTATATAATGTAACAGTAAATTGAAACTTTTCATTTATTTTTGCATTAAATCACATCAAAACGTTTAAAGTTTAATGACGTTCTTAAGTAACAAATTTGATAACTATTAAATTATAAAACCTCATTAAATAGTCTTCAGAATGGTACTCTAATAGCAAAGTGGACTTTGTAAGAAATAAAACACAATTGGAAATTAGATGTAACGAAGGAATGACGACAAGAAATCGAATTTCACTAAATTAGTTGTATCATATAAAAGCAACATTTTGTACATTTTCATGATAAGACTGGAGCTTATTACAACTGAATGATAAAATAAGAAATATCCAATTTAGTTTCTTGCACTTTGCTTATATATATGTAATAAAAAACGCCATCTTCAGTCATATCACAATGTAAATTGCAAATGGCTTTTCTAAATAGGATCAAAACGAAGTGTTCCGAAGATCAAACTCACTGACATTGAATTAGAAAATATATACATACATAACACTCACGCCTGTAACCCAAAGGAGTAGGCAGTGATTACGGATTTCCATTTGGCGCGATCCTGGCTCATCTCTCTCGCTTCATCTACATCCATATTTGTATATCGTATACGCGATTGTCGGGAACGAGTACTCCTTCTATCGCCTTTCTTTAGGATGTCATTAACTTTGTCAACATATTTTAATTTTAATGTTTTAGATAAATGTTGATATACCACAATAGTGACGACTAGATCATGAATAAATTCCTATAAAGAATTTCAGCAAGAATCTCCGCATATAAAAATTAAAAAAAAAATTGATGAATGGTGTAAATAGTTAAAATTATTGGTTATCAATAATCTGATTTTTTTCTAAATTATAATAAAAACATTTTAAATGTATAATAAGATCTTATTTAAAATCATAATGTACTCAAAATACTTATATACAGCATTTGCGCAATATAACTGTGCAGGTGCATTGCTATCCGCATTAGATGACGTCCTCACCACGAAGAGACGACTGCAACTGAGAGTGCGCGCGCTCACCGCTCATGAAGTTGCGGTACAACTGAGTTATAAAGAGCCTGTGTATGCTGAGCATGTAAGTATAATAATGATAGTTCAATAATTCAAACCGATTGTTGTCGTGGCGACACACGCCGTAGCGACGCGTCGCCACGCTATACGATAGTGATATGTACACACACACATAGTGTGTATGGTGTGGCGACACGTCGCCATGTGCAAGCGACTGAGCTACTCTCTTCCAGTTCGCAGTTTGAAAAAAATTTTTTAATCTTGAATTTTTGTATTTAATGAAAAAGAAAATGTTCATTAAATAGTCATAATTTGCTGGAAAAAAAACGCAACATTTTAATTTTTCATTAAGCCATGTTTAGTTCCTATCGTAATTTATTCATTTATGCATATTACTTGTAGAAAATAATTTCGATGTTTCACATCTGTCAGGCGCCGTGACGTGACGGCGTATTTTATGAACTTCGATAGTAATGAACCGATCTTTGTCAATAAGTTCTTCTGACATAACGCAATCTGTAAATAAGTTACAGTCATTATTAAATGTCATCCTTCCTTTTTCCTAATTAGCTAAGAAATTTTAACATTGAAAGCTTTATAAAGGAAATGTTTTTTTTTTTAGTTTCCTTTTTCATCAACAACAAGCTTTAAATTTTGAAGTGACAGAATCACCTCAAAGGTTTAAATTGTTTTTGACCAGTGTTAGAATGATCATCATTTATTGCAAGAATAGTCCAACTAAATCAGGGATGTAAAACGATCGTGACGAATACCGGTAACGAAATAGATGTAGCCCCCAGCAGGCCCCACCCCTTACATGATCTCTCTTTTCAACACGCTTTTATTAGCTTCACCTGTATCTGTTTTTTGATATGAAATTTAACACACATATGAAAGACCGATGACAATGTATTTTTCATAACTTAGATCCGACTATGATGATTATTATCATAATTTATTTTAAGATTGAGGACAAATCCATATAATAACATATTAACGTAACAAAATACATGACGATGCTTTGCGAGTTTTTTAAACGTTGATTGATTTCGTATGGACTCTGGTATATATAAACGCAACCATACCTCTTGCGATTATTGTGGATGTTAATTAAAATGTAGGTCAGTATAATATCAGGTGATATTGTCAGTTGATCAGTGTACTCATTTATTTCACTAAAAAGTCAGGGCTTATTTAATATATTACGTCATTAAAACTTTAAATTAAATGTAATGTAAACTTTTTCCTATAACAGGACACTGCAGCTGAAATATGGTGGTTCAAGACACCTTTAGAAAGACGACGACAAAAAGTACTTCAAAGGCTCGAGGAGTTAGAACAAGAAAATGAGGAAAAATCCGCTGCCGTAAAACAGTAGCCATTTACCGACATGCACACATTAGTTTAAGAGAATCTTGCCTTTACAGGAAATATGTACCTTAAGCTTTAGTTAAGCATTTCAGACATGATAATGAAAATGACTTACTATGTTTGTAAATTGTACTTATCACTACGCTAACGATAATTGACCGGTTGGCGAAGTGGCAAGACACCTTCCGCGCCGCAGGTCGTGGGTGCGATTTCCACCCAAGACAAACATTTGTGTGCATGAACATGTCTGTTTGTCTTGAGTCTGAATATAAAATCCAACGGAAGATGGGCAGTCCTTTTCTTAGTACGGTGGAACATACTGCGATCGCCAATCCACTTGCCAAGCGTGGCTATTATGGCACATTGGCTGCATCAATGGGGGAGGCCTACGGCCAGCAGTGAACGATCATAGGCTGAGGTAGAACGATAATTGAATTACAATAATAAAATTAAGCTAAGCTTATAATTTTAATAAATTACGAGTATAGTAAAAAACGTGCGATGGAGTTAGGTATAGAAAGTTTCTGAATTTTTAACTATAGGTAACATTATTTTCTTATCGAAAATAAATTTATTTTACCATTTGACAAACTTATTGATTTAATTTTGATGATGTGACACTTATCTCAACTTGTCTGATTGTGTGGATGTCTATAAACATGAATACTGAATAAGGCAAACTTAGCCAAAGCAACGAGTGCAAACCTCATTCCACCACATGCACTTATAAAATATATTAAAATAACAAACATTTGTTGCAATTCCATTTGCATTAAAATATATGTTTATTCCACAAATTGAATTGTCTAAAAAAGAAATAGAAAATACCTCTACATTCTGAGAATGAAAATTGTTTACTTTTTACAGCAAACTTAACAAAGGCGGTTATCACAAAGCTCAAAGTTAACACTGCCCTGACCAGAGTGCAGGACTATCGGCGTTGCAGAGCTAGTGGCCCTTTGTGAACAAGCCGTAAATTTTGTACTTATACTATTTTTGTAGTCTCGCGTTCGTTTGACTACCCACTCTCTTTTGTTTATAGAACAAGTGCTATTGTGAAACGTAACTCTGTTTTTGGGTATTCATTTTTAAAAACGGGTTTGTGTTTTATATTTGTAATAAGAGGACAGTAGTGAATATGACATATAGGTTTCCATATATTTTTGGAGTAGGTAGAATGTAGATAGAAAATTAACGAAGCTTTGTAGGTTTTAATTATAGCAATGAGAAAGACAAGGAGATATATTATTCATAACAATCTGAAATATGGAAACCAAAAAAGCCAAAATTATCTGTAAGATCTTTAGTAGAATCTCTCAGCTTAGAATTTTAGAATAGATTTTTTATATCTCTTTCGGAACTCCAATCACTGCTTAATTAAATGCATTTTAATACGCTTTGTATAAAATGAAATTGAGTTAGCACATTCAAATTATCATTTTTGATGAATGTTACATGAGTTGAAAAAGAAATCTAGTAATTTTCGATTAAACTTTACCGACGTGCACTGAGAATAGACCGCGGCGGAAAGTTAAAGTGGTTAAAAATTTAATTATTAACTTTTCTTCGGACTCGAGATAAAAGTATTAAGCGCATGTTCACTCGATTGCGAGATTTTCAATTAATTGAGATAGAATGTAGGGATTTATTACTTTATTTGTTCAAATATATTTTTAGCGATTTGATTGCAGTGTTTCATCATAATCTCCCTGTCCTTTTCCTACCGTCGTAGGGTCAGCACAGTACGCACTACTCTTTCATATATCCTGAACTCTATTCTGCTCCGTACTGTTACTGATTTTGACCATAGTTTTACGGCCAGCCGCCTGCCTGATGCCAACCTTCCTCGGGAACATTCTTATATAAGGTATTTAGTATAGTAATATGAAAATATGAAATAGCACAAAATACACAAAATTTGTCTCCGAGCATTTAAGTTCCAATTGAATTGATTTGGATTTGGTTGAATTGATTCTTCTACTTCGGTTCTGCTGCAGCCTACGTTCGTAGTTTTGGTAAATGCGACCCGCTTGTGAATATCCCCTTTCCATCAAAATATTTATTTTTCTCATTTACGAACATTTTTGTCATTTACAAAATTCAGCTGTAAAATATATATAAGCAACGTACAACCAAAGTAAGAACCTCCTTCTTTTTGAAACCGGTAAAAAAAAACGATGTGATTAAAAGCACCATCGTATACATAATCTTCTTGTGACATCCCTACAATAGACGTGTTACTTAGATTATTTTGGTGAATCTTAAATGTATAATGTATCTACAACAGATAAAATAAAAAATCAAGGTCATCGAATACAAAAGGTAAGATTTTCGACTTTTCTCAGTACATGAAAGTGAGAAACCTTGTGATTGATGACACCTCGTCATAAAATTAATTGGGCCGCCGTCGGGCGAGGTTTTTATTGAAATATTAAGTTATAATTATAATTTTGGGCCGCATATTAAACGGAGAAGCCATTTTGTCGGTCGGAATTGTTCATTACGGACTTCAAAGAGAATGGAAGGAAACCAAGATCATTAATTAAGAAGTGGGTTAAGAACTCCCTTTCTATAAATTCTTCCAAAGTTTAATGAGCTAAAATAAATATGAATTTGTTTTCGGCTACTTGTCGAGTTTACGCCCACAAATGTAATGACTGCATATTTTTCTCTCCAGACAATTGTCTTTATCCTTTGTCTTAGAAAATTAAATTGACATGTAGCAGCTTTAAATAAGTCAATTTTGACTAACATAAAATAATCACACATTGTAACTTACTGCAATAATAATAACTAAGCACAGATTGAAATACCCATTGAATCCGAGTCTAATGTTGGGCTGCTCACATCTTCTGTACTGTTGAAACAAATCAATATGTAACATTAGCACTTGAATTATCATTAGCGCAGGCTGCAGCAGACCCCTCAACTTCTGGAAGAATCAATCCAATCAATTCAATTCAAATTTAGTGTATTTTGTGCTATTTTATAATGTCATA
>DWLR01001990.1:0-16578 GCA_018246295.1 Papilio alexanor hazarajatica
GAGGACCGATCTTTGTGGCGATCAATGGGGGAGGCCTACGTCCAGCAGTGGGCGACCATAGGCTGAGATGATGATGACAATCCGAGATCGAAGAATGGTACGGTCCCAATGGTACGGGGATACATACATACACACGAAACAACTGCCTTGATGCCGCGTGCACGATGGAATCGATGTCAATCAGCAATTAATAATTGCAAAAATTTTATTCAAAAATATCTATGAACAACTTTTATCAATTGTTAACTTCTTTCTTCTACGTCGTTGCAGACCCTCGAACTAATAATAGCGTGACGATGAATAGTAGAACTATTTGTGATTGTCTACTCGATAGTCTGCATGGATAAGACTATTTAATAAAGATAGAGGCCGTCATTTATTTCATGATTTAACAAAAAAAATTATATTATAAAAAACTAAGTAGTTAGGCAACCGCCTTCTAAATCAGGCGATGCAAATCGGATGAATGATAATTGAAAAGGCGATTAGCTCCCATTTGTAAAGTTAATTCAAATCAACAAAAGTACATTCACTACAAAATATCAATATACAAAACGTCACCAGCGCATCGATCTCTTTTTATCGTTATTGTTTTTCTTTGTTTGTAATAATGTTACTCTTTGTTTTTTTTTTACTTATATCGTAAAACATTACATACTGATTAATGCAAAATGCTACATCAAAATTTACATCTATATAGGTGTTCGTTATTTACTTAGAAATTTTAATGTAACATTTTTATTACCTAATTTATTTCAACACACACAAAGCTCATTGTTTCATTTTAACGACAACCTTTAAGAGCATGTGTACTGCCTCTCAATGACGCAATGTAATTATTCTTAAAAACCTTGCATAAAGGAAGTAGAAATAGTGGAAGACTTAGTCATTATATCGTTCACCAACAGTAGTTGAGAATTTGTCAATAGATTCAAGATTATGTCGCGTGATTCATTGTTATTACCGACTGGGTTCAGACATATTTTTAAATGGTTTTTTTTATGTTTCAGCTTCTTTTTATATAATGTTAGGTTTTTCTTGAAACTCTCTAGTTTTCTAGGGCAAAAGAATTATTTCCTTATTTTTGTGCAACTGACAGGAGATTAATGTTTTTCGCGGATTAATTAACCAAATCACTAGACGCGTGTAATAATAAATTTAGCCTCTGTCGTTTGCTACCTTTAGACTTTATTTGTTAAACATAATTTATTGCTATATACAACATTTGGTGGTTTGCGGTTAAAATAAAAGTTGGCACTTTCATTCATTTCTAAATATAATGATGTGAGAAACAAATGGAAGATTCAGGATCAACGCGTTCTGTATTACTCTATAAGACTGGAGATCTTGTGTGTTTTAATCAAATATAAATATCCACCATTTCTTCAAAATTATTTTTTTCTATTTATTGCATCGAAGAGTAAAGTTGAAACATTTACGATCAAATAACAAAGTGAACAAAGTTTCCGTGAAATACTCGTTTTGTAAACCACAAACTACCTGAGAGTCTCGACCAAAAAAAACGAATTCACATACTTGTTGAAACACAATAAACAAAGAACGCGGCTTGAGATATAAATATACATCTCTCAACACCTGCACAGACGATAACAATTCCTCTGTATAATCTCCATTGCTGGTTATAACCAAACTTTGACCAACTCTGGTACTAAACGGTCAATGGAATACGAGCTTAAAACGACAAAATCACATCGTACAATTTTTATTGCTGGCTTCAACCAAACTTTCAATCACTGTGGAACTAAACCGTCAATGGAATGCAACGCGCATTTAAATTTCAGAGTCGATGCGAGTGTGCTCCGGGTGCAATGGCTTGGAAACAGGTTGTTCAAGTGCATTGTGGGTCACTAAAGTACACAGACGGGATCACAAGCGGTCCTATTGACACCAACTTTTATAGGCTTTTATCTTTTAGTTGGCGCGATTTACCACCTTTTTGGAGAATACTTGCGATAACTGACAAAAAATAAATAATTATCAACAAGAACGCTCAGGGGAAGTAATCTTAAATGATTTTTATTTGCAGTAAATTTTATTGAAATTGTGTGACGTTTTCTCCGCATCCATACAATTGGAACAAGTAACATATGACATAGTTGTGCCCGAATTAGAAAAACATTTACTCAAAACAAAATCAAAATCCTATAGTAAGCAAGTCTTATAGTAAGCAAAGCATCTTACGTAAAGCATTAACTTCTTATCGACCATTGAGCACGGTTCACGTGACAAAAATTGTAATGGCTAAGCGCACCCGGGTAATCATAACTCTCAGATTTACCTCTGCTCACAATGATCACGATTGCATTAAACTTACCTCGTGCGATTAAATTTATTATTATTATTTATTAAATTTATTATTTTCCTGTGCCTTCGTCTAGCTAGCACTACTTATAAATAAAAGGAAACAAAGAACAAAGAAAGATTTACGTAATTTAAAAATAAATACATATATATAAAATGGTAATAATGATTAAAAGGAACATATTAGTAACAGGTTTATGCACATATTTATTGTTTAGCTTCCAATTTCTTCCAATTTCAATTTCTTTCTCTTCCTGTGCCTCTGCAAGCCCATTCTTAGTTAATAGGTATAATTAATATTTCAAAGAGTTCCCAATTAACACATTTGGTTACAACCCGTTAACAATATGGCATCTGGTAAATAACAGCCAGGTGCTAATTACTGATGCGCCAATGGCTCATGGCGAAGGCCAATCAGCTATATGCTAGCATATTCGTGACAGACGTCTTGAAGTGCATATATTATATAGATATATTCGAATGCATTACTTTGATTTTGTAGTGTAAGTGATAAACATTAATTATGTAAAATAAAGAGTAACCGTGAGTTCGCGATCCCAAAACTTTCTCATAAAAACATGTTCTCTCCCTTTCTCTCTGTATCTGAAAAAATTGAGATAACAACATGTTTTTACCCGGATAATGTTTTTTGCGGGTATGTATATACATATGTATGTCCGGTCCATGGTAACCTCATGTAACCTGAACGAATGTACTGATTTTGTAGAGTGAGGCAGCATTCTATTTCCTGGAGTGTCATAGTTTTACCTTTTTACATTATCAAGCATATTAGGTAGGTGGGAAAGAAGAGTTTTCTATATCTTTTTTCTGCTATATAGTAACCATTTCAATAATATATTTAAAAACTTTGACAGATAAATACAAACTCGTCACCCCTATCGTAACATATATATACAACAAAATCCATTCAAATAGTTCAACTGTTTAAAATTAATCCTTGAAAAAATATATTCTGCAATTACGTCCAAAGACAGTAAATTACAAGCTCTCCGTAAAATACGTACGATAATATTATATGTAATATATATCCGTACGATAATGATACAATGTCGTCACCTACACATTCCATAGACAAGCGAGCGATAGGTAGAGTTCGGTGTTACGGCGTTAAAATTTCCACACAAAATTCGTGCAGGACTAACGGTATTCGGAATAAACAAACAGTGGAGCGGGAGAAAGCGTATAGGATCGAACGGGTGAAAGCAGCGTCAGTGCAGACGCCGCGCCGCGTCGGACGGACGACATAACCTCAAAGATGTTTGCCGTAACAATAACGATACTAACCACCGCCGCAGCGGTTTATTGGATCATGAACCGACACAAACCCCTCAAGTATTTACTGAGCGACTTCCGATACATGCTAGACATGCAGGGAGCAGGCGCGGGAGGACTTATCGACGACTGGATCAATATAAGGAGGAATAAAATTGTGTTACCAGACGCGAGCAGAAAAATCGCCGTTATAACAGGCGGAGCGCGAGGCATCGGCACAGAAGTCATCAGGGGTCTACTCAAAGCTAATGTAACCGTTATAATGGGCATTCGTAAACCCGACGCAGCCAAGAAGATGATGGAAACAATGGAGAATGGAAAAAATTTACATGCATTCCCACTCGATTTACAATCACAGAAGTCAGTTAAGGAGTTTGCTAATTGCGTCATCAAGGAATTCCCAGAGATTAACTATCTAATAAACAATGCTGGAATAATGTATGGAGATTATAAATTGACAGAGGATGGGATAGAGTCACAGTTTGCTGTGAACCATTTAAATCATTTCTATTTGACACATTTATTGTTGCCAGCATTAAAAAGAGCGGGCAGAGTTGAGGAGCCGTCAAGAGTTGTAAATGTCACATCTTGTGGTCATTACCCAGGAAAGATATTCTTTGACGATATCAACATGAAAGAACATTATGATACAATTGCTGCTTATGCTCAATCCAAACTGGCACAGGTATAATAAATCTAAAATATTATCCCCATAAAAATATTACATAAAATATCTTTTATTAATTTTCTATTGTCTTTTTATTTTTGTTTCAGATAATGACAACAAGATATCTAAATAAGTTGCTTGATAGTCAAGATGCAAATGTGAAGTTTTACTCTGTTCATCCCGGAATCGTTGACACTGATTTGTTTGAACACACAAACTTCAACAGATTGCCATGGCTGAAGAAAATTTTTTTCAAAACTCAGGAGAAAGGAGCTACTCCAATATTATTTGCCTGTTTTAACAAAGACATTGAAGAGAAAGGCGGCCTCTACATTAGCAACTGTGTAGAAGGCATTAGCAATAGATTCTCTAAAAATGTAGATCACCAGAAGAGATTGTTTGACATTTCCTGTGATTTAACTGCTGTTGATCCTGAAAAATTTGGAAATAATTGAAGAATTGTTTGACAATTGTTATACAATTTACAGCAGTGACAAAAATATTTAACACTACACACTTATAAGACTATTTAAATTATTAAATTATTTACACATTTTGTATATTTCTATTAAATAATATTTTTATCAAAACATGTTTTCATTTGTCCTAAGGGTAAGTTTTATCTAAATAGTTTTTAAAATTTGGGATATCTCAAAAAAAAAAAGAATTATGTGCAGCCAATGTAGGCTTTTCTCAACTATTGTCATAAAACATAAGCCTTAAGCCAATGTATGGCAAGATCCTAACAAATAATAGCTACAAGGAAATTGGCATTGTCTAAAGTTATATATTTCAATTTCATATTTTGTAAACAATAAGAATTTGTTTGCGAATATTCTGTTTTAAAAGTATTATAACAAGTGTATACATCTCATATAAAACCACACAGAGTTTAATAGACAATTTAAGTTTCATTAATCCCATTTGAGCACAATTTCTTACATGAACAAGTTGTAACATAAGAATTAATACAAATTGCATTTGTCAAAATGGCCTTGCTGTTTAGTCAACATGGACTCCTATGATTAGTTTCCATAAAATGTCCCTATACACTGTCATTGGGCTTGAGCACTTACCCAACAAAGGGCTCATAATCTTTAAGGCATAGTTCTATCAAAATGTATTCAGACAATTATGATAATTGTTATACTGTTATAGACATAATAATACAAATAATAAAATACATGAAATTCACCTAATAGCATATGCTACATCTGTCCATGACAACAAAGACAAGATGTTTAAGTCATTGGCCAAATAATACAATTAGTCTATAATTTATTTCAAACCAGATGTACTCTGGTGTATACATACAGCGCTGAACATTCTCTAAGCTGAAGATGCAAACTCAATAATGTACATACACATTTTAAATCACCCAGATCAAAAATCTTGCACAATTGTAGATATAAAACTAAATTTCAGCTTTTGTTAATTTAGCCTAATTGGGCTTGAAGTACAAGGTAAATTTATATTAGTTACGTTAGTCTGAAACATAAGGAAACAAATGTATACATCAATTAGAAATGCTTACCTGCTAAAAAATCCAGACAATCCTTTCTTCTTCAGCTTACTGTTGTCTTGATCGTTGTTCACATCACCCACTTCGTCGTCCTTGGAAGCACTGGACCCTAGGGAACATTCGGATAAACTGGACACTGTGCTCGAGAATGAACCACCATCTTTCCCCCTCTGGTGACCGCTCACGCTACCACCCCATTGCAAAGTACTCTTCGGAGAGTCACTGGTATCACTCTTTTCACATGTTGAAATTGAATAGTTCCCTTCATCACTGAAACTACTCTTTTTAGACAACTTATCAACATCATCACTAGTTTCAGCTGGTTTCTCCACCTTTGGACTTACAAAGTGCAACTGTTTTGTTATAGGGTTATAGGCCAGTTGGATGTTGTCCAGTGCTTCGCTAAGGCGCATTCCGCCTTTGGCGCATGGCGTCGTCGTCATGGTGCAATTCCAAAACTGAACTACGTTTACAATCTACATCCATGTCGTCGTAAATTTAAAACAAACATCATCAATGATCATTAAGGAGCTGCAATGATAAGCACACTATTTTTGTCAATAACACTGAGAAAACACATCACTACAGAAACAACACTTAATGTAAATATTTGATTTAAATTCTACAAGGCAGAGGATGATTTTGAAGAGTGTTATGATATTTATATTAGTTTGTATTATAAAAGTCGCTAAATAATAAAAATAAAAATGCTTCTACCACTAAAACTACTTTTTATTTAATTAATAATTCGTTCTAACTAAAACGCAAAGCAACACACCCACCGACATCTCCGTTCGACTGTAAATAAATTGACATTTGCTTTGATTTGCTTCTAAATATGCATCAAAGAACAATTGAGGATTTGGTGAGTGTTACCATATAAAAATAGAAAATGGCATAGTTATATAACAGCTTTCCTCATAATAACGCTGTGTGTTTTACTAAATCACATAATAACAATATTTTCGATGATGTTTGCAAACCACCCGTCCATGATTCAAAACAGAAGAAACCGTTGCCCACGAATAAAGACACATTCATTGTCTAAAAGTAGGTACCACGTATGGAAAGGTTGTCTAAAGTATTTAGATATTTTTTTATAATTTGCTATAGGGAAAGATCACCGAACGACGCTAAAGACCTTAAGTATCGGTGTCTCAGAATCAGTTTTGAAATACATAACTACGCCTTTTGTCAATCTTATATATCTACTGACATTTAGGCATAATTAAATCAAAAAGTTTTAATTATCACTAATTGAAAAATATAATAATTTTTTTTATAATAGACGGACTTACTCAACTAATAAATATCTTTATTTGTAGATTATCGTATTATGGTTTGTACAAATGGAAAAAAAAACAAATCTTTATAGGAAGTTAAAAGATGTTTGCCTTTTATGCGCTGTTAACCCTTTCGCGACGTGCTATTTTCCTTTTAAGTATGCCCATAAGACGGGCAGTTTTCGAGGTTTGCGGAATCGTACGGTTAATGCTCTATGGTCTTCTATAACGATCAACCGTAAACACAGGTGCGTCTCTATGCATTCTTTAAGGCTTATATCATAAGGAGTGCTCTGAAGAATCATTTATAACAATTCCTGCCGTTGAGCTTAGTCATTGCTCAACACACATTGGTTGGTATTCTACTACCGTGTACTACTACTAAATGGTCCTTTTTTTTCTTTCAAAGTCGAATACTTTATGCATACTCCGTGCCTCGGGGACGACACGGTAGTTATGGGGTCTCACCCCATCTCCAGCCCCTACTGGGAAGGAGACAGTGGACACCGTGCGCTCTCTCTCAGGACTCTCAGCTCCCATCAGACAAACTGCTGCCATATAAATGTCCTTTATGTTTCTCCTTAGCGAATGATTGAGTTACTTTAAAGTACTGAACTACTTTAACTGTCAATCGCATCAAAAATAATCATAATATATATATAACTTATATGTTCGTCTTTTTTTGCCCTATTGACAGAATGGTAAAGCTTGTCGCGGGTATGTATGCCTGTTTCATTGTGACCTCCTGTAGCCTAAATGGCTTGAGGGGCGAATTAATTTGACACTTTTTTTTTCGATATCTGCAAAATACCCGTGTAATTGGTATCTGGTGGTCTATAACGTTTACTGTAATAAAGTTATGGACACAAAATGTAAAATCACGGTGCATATCTACTTAAAAGGGACAAGAAAACTAAATCATGGTAACACTAATGAGGTATCTGAGACGTCTAATGAAATTCTCATAACACGAATGAAATGTGCATGATGCTAATGATGTGGGCTAACTGAACCATAATTTTGATTACGATATTAAGTTTTTTTTTAAATATTGTACAAGAAATATTTTATGTAAGTGTAGTTTTTAGGTGAGCAGTGAAAACATAAATAATGATAGTAATTTTATTGAACATTATCAAATTTTGAAAAATTATTTTTGTGATCAACAAAGTAACAAACTTTTTGATTATAACATTGTTTGTAATTGTAGCTATTTTCTTATACAATAAAAATACTATTTCCTTATTTATTCTGTCATTTTGGATAGGTTGATAAAGCGGAGGAAAGCCGCTTCATGTCCACTTGAGCCCTTCTGTTAGGTGTTTATGAATGTTTGATTTGTCCAGTCATATTTTACTTCTGCGAGTGGTTTCATATTTTCTTCTTGTCTGATTTTGTAAGTTGATGGACTATTTAACTGGTTCCGATAAAAATACTGAATTTATATATCGTTCAACACTGTTATGCGTTTGCTTGGTGGAAGAACTTTGATATTTTGGACCGCTGATTCAACGACACTCTTATAGATTTTATCTAATTGCATATGATTATTCTCATGTTCGCAGATTTTATCGCTACACAGAAAGTAACTTAGCTTTCAAAACTCAAGAAATACCATATAATTTGTTGAACTAACATAGTTCCCCAAAATGGTGAAATTCAGAAGTTATTTTTCTAAAATTTCATGTTCCTCTACTACTTTTATCTCGACATTTTTAACATTTTCGCGAACAACTGCAAGGAATGATGAAAAATCCCCGACGTCAGCCCCACATCTAACTTGATGATCAGCTGTCCGCTTAACCACAATGTCGTCAGGGGCACCTTTGCCATGACCACTTTCTTGATAATTCCATGTAACTAACTGTAAAGATGGGAAAGTATCACGGAGCTGAGTGATTATGTAAAATATTTGTTTATTTCGGTATTGGCTTGTTGGACTATCTGTTAAAATGTGAGCGGTTGTTATAAAGGCACATTTTCCAAACACAAATTCTAACGCCTTTTGTAAGTGCGCCCAAACTGCAGGGGAATCACGCCGTGCGCATTCGCTGACTGTGCATAGACAATATTGTACAGTCTCCCTTCCCTCCTTGAAGTAAGCCACCACAGTATGGAGACACACTTGTCCACGGCTACCTCCAAAGTGTAGACTCTGCACTTCTTCAGCAAATTTGTAACTATAGGTTTCTGAAAAGTCCATGTGAATATTGTTTCGTCATGATTTAGGGATTGTTTCGATAGAGTAACGGTTTGGTATTGATTGAGGATATTCAGAGTATAATTAAGAAACTTCGGGAGGGAATGCTCAAGTTTAAAGATTAGGTCTTAAGGTTTTATTTTCCATGATTTTTTTTGTACTATATTGATGTCTTTGAAGCCAACTTTTTTTATCTCTGCGCCGACGACCTACGCATTTTATATTATATTTGTCGCACCAAAGGACGTGCAGCATATCTTGATAATTCTTTATATCAATAATTTTATTTTTCTTTAAACCAAAAATCGTCAAATCTATAGTTGTATGTGCTGTACACGCACATGTTTTCCTGTCATCTCGTGGCATATAGACCCAAAATGGTCGTAATCTTGTAAACGTTACATAACTTATCAGTGTGCTAGGATTGTCTTCAAGAAATTTTTTACATACTGTTTCTTTCCTGGGCAAATGTGACTGTTAATATCGTCTTCATAAAATTGTTTTATTAATTCTTGAATGCTGTCACTGCCTTCCTTAATCTTCTGCTGGAATCTGTCTCTTAGACATTTTTATGTAGCTCTAAACTATGCCTTTGTTTCGTATTGCCAGCGAACTTTAAAGTAACTTGGTCAGTTATAGAACCTTTGGCAGCATCAGGGACACACGATGTATCGATAGATACTTGAGTAGGTAATATCATGTTTTCTCAAAATCATTAAAAAATTATTTTTTTTGTTAAAATTCTGCAACGGTTTTTATACTTTTTAATTAATAAAGTCATTTCTTTTTTTTCATCACATGTTACAACTTTAAGGCTTTAATTTCACTTTGGAATGTTCTCTTCTTACTTTCTTTCTCCATTTCTTTTATTACATTTACCTCATAGAATGGATCAAAAAATTCTTTATCATTTATTTTTCCGTAATCATTGAGCACATTAGAAAGGGTTGTCTCTTGTATCTCCCGTTTAAAAATGTTTTGTAAATGTTTCTTTTTAAATTTGAATTAGAATTCTTCTAATTCACTTTGTTTATACGGGCGCAAATCGCCATCTATCGGCAATAATTGGCAAATATTGATATTTTTGTTCTAGTTTATCGTTTAACCCTTTGAGGCACGGAGTTTTTGAAAATAAAAATATCCATGCTGCACAGAAATTTTGTGTTATTCAAAATTGAATAAAATTAGGGTATTATTATTAATAAAGATATAAAATGATACAAGAATATAAAAAATATGAATTAATCAATTCTGCTACCAGTTATAAGGTGGGACTCAACAGTAACAGTCCCGCCATGCGACATGGGAATGGCACACGAATATGCTCATGAATGGTATTTATTAAAACACATATTTTTACTAAGACACAGCGGTACTTTGCTGTACAAGACCACAATGTGCGAACTTCATGTTTTTTTTTTTAAATACTAGACAAGGCACATCGTCTACGACTGGAACGTATCGGTTGATGTTTTGATTTTTTTATCAGTTTTTGTGCAACAAATCCTTCAACACATTGACCTTTGAATTTTTTTAATGTTATTTCTTTATCCAATTGTTTATCTAAAATACATGCACTACCAACTTTCGCGTCTAGCAAATAAAAGAAAATATGATGCCACCATTTTCAAGGTGTATAACTAGTTTAATTGATCGAATTTATCAACGGCATTTATATTGTCTTATAATAATCCGCAATCAACGAAAGACGAGTAATAGGTATTCTAATTGCCTGACTATTTTTTCTCTGTACTATGGAGAGTTGATTTGGATTGTGAAAATTTGCAACAAGGATAACCTCTTTATTGTCCATCCATTTTGTGATTCGTATCCTTCTCGATGTTTGATATTTTTTTCTAAAATTAGGCAATTTCTTACCATTTTTAATATCACCGTGCCCCAAAGGTGAGTGAATAGAAGAACAAATATACAATATAACATGTATAAGATGTAAATGCAATTAGTCATTATTTATTAAAGTCTGATATTTAGTAGACACTGTTTTGACTGTTTAAAGTTTTGAAGACGTTTGATGTTTCATTTTGTTAAAATGCTCAATTTACTGTGTAAATATTAAAATGTATATATATTAGAATTAATATCATTATTCTGTGTCAAATTTTATTATTCTTCGTTTCATTCGAATGTTGCAGCGCCATTTTGACTGACTATGTAAAATTAATGTTTGTTCAAATGAAATGAATTAATATTTATATTATATAAATAATTTGAAGTTATTTAAATTCGTCAAAATATTAATTTTGAATTTAAACTGTATTTTAATAACTGTTTTGTGGTACCTACTTTTTGTTTTTGTTTTAAAAGGAGTTGTATTTACTATATTCAAATTATCTTCATATTTTTTTAAATTTATTTTTTAATTTGTAAGGAAACTATAAAAGCGGTTGATTTATGTAAAGACGATTTAATTCAGTCTATAGATGCGTTTCCTCTGGTGTTGCGATCTTCATGGGCGGCGGTGATCACTTATTTGGGCGACTCGTTGCTCGTTTGCCACCTTCCTTTATAAAAAGCAGTAAATTTAATAGCGATTTACTTTTGAAATACCATTGCTAGCTTTTCTTTCTCTTTCCACACAGTTTATCGTAAGACTTATTCACTTTTAATTAGAGGACAATAGGAAAAAAATTAAATAAACGTGAACTCTGTAATCAAAATAATTTATTTTTATGTTGCAAATATTAGTTTTATGGTCACTTCAGGAATACTCAGCCTTTCTCCAAGGCCATTAATACAATATATTAACTAAATTAATAATATAAAAATAGTTTCAATAAACTATCAATATTTACAATTAATCATATTTACGTACAATGTTTTAAGAGATTAATTACAAAAAATAGAAATCCATTTAAGCTATTCACTTTATACGCGCCGCGATATACAAAAGCGTTTAATAAATAACAAATATTCGAATGCGGAAATCTTTAACTCGTCGTTGTCGTGAATTCTTTGTCTTGCAGTTCGGGGAATAATTCCAACACGCAGAGATCCAGTAAGCTATACACCAACTGGAAATAAATATTCCATAACTTTAAGCACGAACAATTCGCTCAAAACATTTTTCCACAATAAAAAGGGGCAAAAAGTCATCCAACTGGCAACACTAGAAGGTTGTGAGTTGCTAAACTAGTGCGTACCCACTCTAGACCCACGTCATTCAGTAGTTGAGGATACCTAACTCATATTTTGCGTGCACCAACACTTTGTAAAACTAACATGCATTTTCCTCTTTTATTTTTGTTACAATGACAGTTATGACACTGAACCACAGTGCAGATTTGTGACGCCTATGACATTAAAGTGTGGAATACGAATCAAATGACACCTTACTCTTCAAAATAAGTTCAACAGTTTAGGCTACAGGAGATCCGATAAACCGATGGTCGGATATATACATATATACCGTCGAAGAATACTGTCCTGTCAGTTAGGTAAAAATAAATTAAAATACCTGTTTATTGAGCTGTGGGCTCTGCATAATCTCGAAAGCATTTAACAGCGCCGCGTGTAAGCCGCTGCCGAGTACCGCGGCCGCGGCCGGCACGCAGCCCAGCAGTCGAGAGCGCGCCAGCTCGCGCTGCGCGGCCGCCTCCGCGCGCGCGCTTGGGCTCTTCTTGTCGAATAGCAAACCTGACAAATGTTACACCATCCACTTGTAAAATAAAATGGAATTAAATTGCAAAAAAATCAGCTAGGACAAAAAAAACGAACGCGTGCGAAGCCGCGAGCAACACCTAGTTTTGTTTATAATCATTTACACTACACTACGTCTCCTTACAAGTTCATTAAGTCCAAACAGAGCTTGTCTTAAGTCTACTGATATGATTAAATGTGACACACTTGGGGATGTCCCCTTTCCAACATTAAACAATGAAAATACAACCGAATTGGGAATGTCCACTTCTTTGAAGTCGGTTAACAACAACAAATATGATATATTGAGATTAATTAAGGAACATAAACAATTTTTGTCTCTTTATAATATTAGTATCAATACCTAAAAGACTAAACAATCATTGATAAGTATCAAATATATTTGAGTATAATAAATATTATGATTTTTCAAATAACCTTTTTGAAATAAACTGGCACTTGACCACGATCCCACCTGATGTTTAATAATGTTGCAGTCTAAAGATGGTACGCGCTAGTTTAGATACAGCCTATTCATTCTTCTCTTAAAGGTATCCAAGAAAATTTTGCCGAAATCTTATTTTGCTGTTTCATAACGCTTAGTTTCGTTTACAGAGCCGAACAAAATATTAGATGGTCCGCTTTAACCTAACTGGGTTGTCTACATTTTTAAAGCACTCGTGATTTTTTCAAAAATGTTAACACAATCCCAAATGTGACACTTATATTGCAACTATGTCCATTTTATTCAAGAACAAACTTACCATGTCCTAGCCGTATGAGATGCGCCAGCCTCCTCTCGCAGAGTAGGGTAGACAGCGCAGTGGTTAGGTGAGCGTTGACCGCGTCGTCGAGTCGCGCTCGCGCCATCGCCAGCAAGCTGCCGGCTGCGGCGCAGAGGAAGGCGGGCGCTTTCACAACCTTCAGCACTGGGGATATATATTAGCTATGAAGCTATGATGTTATGAATTGCATGAATTTATGGGAATTATTAAAACGCAATGTCCGGCGTCAAATATAGAGATAAGTTTAAAAAAATATATGACATTCATATCCAAATATTTTTTTTTTAAAATAAATCTATATCTATAATTTATAGTAATAAAATAATTTTTAATAATGAAAATTAATCTCGGAGTCGGAGGGAAAAGTGAAGTGTCTTTCAACACGTATTATTTCACGAAAACTCATAGAAGCACAGTGAGTGAGGTTTATTTGGTGTTTAAATTAATTCTATTGCTTGTTTTAAATCATCAACTCACATAAATACATTAGGCAATGCGTAAATCCTACGACTGCTGTTTGGTGTTTAGTGTGTCGAGGCGCGGGCGCCGGGGGGAGCTCTCCGAAGTTATCCCCGAAGACGAGGCCGCGGGCCCCCCGCGCGGCCCCCGCGGCGGCCCGCAGCGCGGCGCCCTCGGCCGCCTCCAGCGCTTCCTCCACCTCACGCGCCCCTTGCTTGCTGCGAACAGTGCGTAGGTTCAACACCTTGACACACCTCACCTCTAAACCTCATCAGATTACGTCAAGGTGCCAACTTTATCATATAGTCTACAAGAACGCTGTTACGACGTCACCGGAGTGAAATCTCATGTTATTATGTATGAGTAATATCTGTAACGAACTCAACATTTGTCACATAGATCCAAGTAAACTCAACAAAAAGTTCCAATTCTGATACTTTCGTGGACGCTTATCAAGTACGCATCGCTAAAATGCCCTGGGAATAGAAGCCGCTTCGAATATTTCAGAAAGTAAACGCCTACCGGGGACGCGTCAATCGAAATATCCGAGGCATTTTTCTCCAAATAGAGAGTCATAGCAACGAGTCTATGGAAACTCAAAAATTGATTTGACATACAATATATTTATACTTACAGGGCCTGGTACCGTTCCTTATCAGTTGACACCAAGAAATTCCTGAGGAAACTTTCCAAATGCTGGCCTTTCTCTTTCCTCAGCTTATGTGCTACTGACTGGTAGATGTTTCCCAGGTCCGTACTGTTAGCGCTCAGGGTCGACGCCTGCACCACCAGGGAAAAGTCACCATCCACAGTCAGGAATAGGTACAGGAGCTCGCTGGTCTGGAGTAAGGGCTTCTGTAGCAGCCTTTGAAGGAAGTCTTCATATTTATAACGGAGGGTCTCCAGAGGACTGTTGTCTCTGGTATGAAAAAAAAAATTAGTGAAAACAATCTGCATTTTGTTGTGGAATATTTTGTTATCTTTCTTAGCAGTTAAACTATTAAAAAGAATTTTCTTGTTGCATGAACAATATAACTTCACTCTGGTTAGATTTCGCTAAATTATATTAAAAGGTAGAAGATATAGCATCCGTCTCATTTCCCTCTCTTACCTTTATGCGTGGCACACAATAATTATAGCAAAAATAATAATATTCTAGGACATTATTCACACACGGCCGTCTGATCCCAAACTAAGCAGAGCTTGTGCTGTGGAAACCAGATAACTGAGAAACTACATACATTAATACTTTACTTTTATAAATATATACATATATAGATAATTACATCCAGATATAAGACAAACAGACATGTTCGTGCACACTAATATTTGTCCTGTGTGGGAGTCGAACTCACGACTGCGGCATAAGCGGCAAGTATCTTAACGCTGCGCCAACCATTCAGTCAAGTCAAATAACCTTATGATTATTGTCATAATTATTAGTTTTTTTTGGAACATCGTGTGCGTGTTAAGGCTCATGAGGTCCAACCATCTACGGACGACGCGGTCGCGGCTAATGCGGGTCGGGGACGGAACCGCAGCGAAGCGCTACCGCGTCGGTCGAACGACCTTGAGGTGGGCAAGTGTTGTGTTGCATGGCGTGGCACTGACCGTCGCGACGGCAGCGCGAGGTCGTGCAGCGCGTCCCCGTGGAACTCGTGCAGCTTGGCGCGCAGCAGGTGGAAGTCGTGCTCGCTGCGGCGCGCGCCCCACAGCGCCGCGCCCGCGCCGCCGCGCGCGCGGTGCACCGCCAGCGTGAACACGCGCACGCTGCCGCGCCGCGGCGGGCCTTGCTGCGTCACACGACCGCGCACATTGCCTACGTCACTACGTCACTACGTCACTACGGTTCGATCTTATACGGCACACGTCTAAGTAACAAGTGACTACTTCATGTTGCTGTTACTCAAACTATTCATAGCTTCATCGGTACTCAAAAGCAGATGTATCTCGAATGATATATATAAATATTGATTATTCTGATTTATATTCTAGTTTGTTAGGGTACTTTATAATGTTACAGAGGAGCGGGTCTGCCTCCCACGAGTAAATAATTTTATTTAAATGGAAGTCACATACACTTTTTGAATTTTGTACCTTAGAGTTACCGAAGTAAATGATTTATATTTTTTTTATTTATTTTTATATGTGATTTTAATTTGAGGCTGCATCAAAAGTAGAACTCTGCAGCGGGGAGATTGCGAGAATGGGCCAATCAGAGCCAATATCATTAATGAATAATGACGATAGGGAAATATTTTTAATTCCTTTGACTTGGCCGTGTCATAAGTAACGTGATAGAATTCCTCTTCACTTCTGCCTTGTCTACAACAATTCAGGGAAAAATCCCACCATCGTAAATATCTTTGAATCAACTCACAAGCTGTGTC
>DWLR01001991.1:0-16577 GCA_018246295.1 Papilio alexanor hazarajatica
TTAAAATAGAGATTTAATACTCGTTAAAGTTGTTAATGATCGCTGAAAAGCTTAGCAGAGAACAATAGAATTACTGAAAGTTTTACGGTTGCCACACTTGATGCGCTAACAGCTAATAGCTTATTTAGCTGATGAGCGCAAAATGCACAGCGATATAAAAGTTTTAATGCCATTTTGTACTGCTTTTACACTACTTACGTAAGCAGAATGCTTTGCATGACATTGTACTTTGATTTTTACGGTAATGTAGATGCTGTGTTATGTTTAATATTTAATAACATTGAGCTTTAAATAATATTTCATACTTTCTAGTAATATATTACACCATATTATAATATCAACTATGTGTTTAGTTTATTTATTGAGGGACCGTAGCTATGGTGCTATGCTGGCCGCACAAGTCCTATTACACAGAGACATTTACTATCAGTTACATTGATTTTGATGATCTGGTTAAGGTTGCGGGAGTGCACTGGATGAGGGTGGCGGAGGAACGATAATTGTGGCGATTATTGGGAGAGGACTAAGTTCAGCAGTGGACTACCAAAGGCTAAGACGACGACGATGACATTGATTTATGTGTCTGGTCTATTTATTATCCCTCCCAAATATATATATACATAAATCTATCATTGATACATTTGTTCGCGGTGCGAACGATTCGTTTTACGCTGCGCAATAAAAGATGCGCCCGCGCCCCTTAATTTTAACTCTGAAAAATACATCAGTGTGAAGAGGAAAAAATAAACTATATGGAAGAAATGTAGAAAAGTCTTATAAAGTTTTTTTTTTTCGTTATATTTTATTGTATCGACCATCTCAGAAAACGTGAAATACAAATAATTTAGGAAATTCAATCTCGTCGAAGTACCCTGTGTATTTTTAATTGTAATACGATATTACTCACTTTTAATTCCAATACGTAAACCACGCTTTACCACCAAACAAAATCGATTCGAAAAGTCGTCTCTATTAAAATCATTGTATTCTAAGTAGTCTTTGCTTCAATGACATCAAATCTACGACATTTAAAATTTTTGTGTATCTGTGCATCACGATTTAACTTTAAAACAGCTGGACCAATTTTAAAGATACGCTATATGAAAAATATATCTGTCTATTTGCTGTTTTTCCCGATATAACTTAAGAACAGCTTCACCGACCTTGATAAAAATTGGTACAAAGCGACGACACGTGATTATGCAAATGATAGGCCATATAAAATTCATTTCTGAATGTTTGTCTGCATGTCTTGTTATAACTTAAAACGCCTTGACTGATGTTATTCAAAATTGGGTGCGTAACTTAACGATGTGTGATTTCGCGAATGATAAATTAAATATCGGTAAGCCTAATTTGAACAAAAAAAAATAATAATAAAGACATTACCTTGTATTTTCTTGATAAACGCGCGCGAAGCCGCCGGCAACATCTAGTCTGACATAGTAATAAAGCTTTAATTTACAACCAAAGGGTCAATATCTATATCAATATTAATGCAGTAGAAGTGAACCGTTCTTGTCACGATTGGGACGGAAATAATCTATTCCGTGTATTTGTATGCACAGTTCGAAATTAACAAGTAGATTTATGGCCGTATGAATTGATTAATTAGTAGATTGAATACTTATCTCGCTTCCTTTGTTTTGATTAGGCACATTACTTTGTTAAGATAATATTTTTAATACAATCTTGTATAAGTGGAGATTGTGTTCCAATGGAACATCCAACAATAGCGTTGAAAAGGAATCTTTGCAGAAATCAGGTTTGGCTATTTACAGTAGAATGGATCAGGTAATTCTTTTTCAATATAATAAGTAATTCAATATGTAAATAATCAATACAATTATAAAACTCACTGTTATCTTAAAAAAGTATTATAAAATCGTTTTAGAAACAATTTGTTAACAAAATAACACTATTGAATTGTTTACTTTACAAAAGTTAAGATTAGTCCATTAATATAATTTTTTAGTTAACCATAGATCTTATCAATTAATTCAAATATACACATAAAATTTCTATTATCTTGAACAGAAGAAGGCTGGTGTATAGTCGGGATAATAAACAACAGGTTGCGCTTCGTATTTCGTGTATTCGTCGACTGATACTGTGCATAAGAGACGGTATACAGCTGTTTTGTACTACTACCTATATAACAAAGGCGATTCAATTTGCAAGTACTTGATTACGAATAAATATGTGCAATCAGGTTAAATTTTATATTATTATTCAACTTTATAATCTGTGTGAGTAAATGTCAGGCATTTTCTATGTACTTGCACGTTAGGATTTTTTTTAATTCCTCGTCCGTAGTAAAAATAGGTCTAATTAACTTGTGTAACTTTGATCCCGCTATGATGAGGAATCAGTTCTATGCTATAAATATATACTTTTCATATAAAATACTTATCATAGATCAAAGTTATCGTTGAAAAACATAATTTGAGTTTCGTAGAAGTTTTGACTTGTGATATAATTTTAGAATATTCGCCAAGTCACGATTACTAAGAGTCGTGAAAAGCTCAAAGTAGTTTAATTTGCTCCGTAACGTAATACTTGTTAAGTTGCTTTCTCCTCTAAGGATTTCCGCCTTCGAAAACCTTATTTATTAATAGACGACGTAGGGTTTCAAATTTATATGCCCTACTTAAAAAAAATAACTACTCAAATAAAATTCGCATTCGCATCCGCATTTGCATCCGCCTTCGCATCCGCATTCTCTTTTGCTTTCGCATCCGCATCCGCATACGCATACGCATACGCATTCGCATCCGCAGCCGCATTCGCATTCGCATTCGCATCCGCATCCGCATTGGCATCCGCTTTCGCATCCGCATTCGTATTCATATTCATATTTATAGTAGTAAGTAGATTTCAGTTGTTTGTTTTCATATTTCTTCTTTAATTATAAACAATTAAGAAATATAACAATACTACTATATCAAACTGCGATCGACTTAATTACTCACTTATAAGTAAATCTAATCTAATCATACAGTTAGGGGTTTATAGGTTTTTTGCTTACGTCATAATAGTTACAACACTGGAGAAAGTACTCGAAGTCTCCTTCAAGTAAGAACAATCGAATGAACCTCACACTTTAAAGTCGGTTTAACAAAAGGTCACAATGGAACGAACATATTTGAGGTGCTGCTGTTATTAAAATGTACTTCCCAACTGCGTTGACTTACCAATCAACAATATTTTACTAAATGTGGATTATATTTCGAATTTCCGCCAAACTGATGAATTAAATTAATTTAATTGAATTAATTAACTAAGGAATGCATCATTTACAAAATTAAAACACATTTTCAGTTGAAATACTTGAAAATCACCGGGACGCCTATAATCTTTCCAAATCTATACACTTTAACATGGACTCTCTGCATATTTTCACCATGTATAAGTAGAAGAAGAAGAAAAATGTATTTTACCTTTTCCTATCCATCCACATCCCTGTAAAATCCTCTTTCCCATCCCATCCTTTCGTTATCAGAATAGGGTTTGAAAAGTTGGGTGGGGACTAAAACTAGGCCTCCGGCACCTCACTCATCAGACGAAACGCAGAATACTTCTAATTCACGCCTGTCTTCTCTGAGGTCGCGGTGTTTCACCGGTCGAACAGGCCATTTGTGCAACAGATGTTGTTGCGGACTCTACCACTATAAACACATTTTAAATCTAGTTACGCAGCTGTAGAACTAGATATTTTATTTAACTTCTTTTACGGCGAAAAAATATAATAATTCAAACCTTGATATATTTTAAGTGATGTATTTCGTGCACCTAATGTTATGAATGAGACTGCAAGTTTTAACACACAAAATATTTTAAAAAAATTAAATAATTTACACTAGAGTCATTTATATACTATTGTGAAACATATCAATCCGTCTCTGGATTGAAATATTAAGATCAATTCTAATAAGTGTAAATTAATTTTATGTTCTACTATTTCAATCGGACTACACACAAATATTAATGCTACTAACTGACATTATTCAATTGGGATCCTTTCCGACCCGTTAAGGTTCTCTGACGCAGCCTTGCGGTTAATTACTCTTTATAAAGGTTACACTAAGAGCATTAAGTTTCATACTGATAAAGCTTTTAGTCTAATAGGGACCATAAACTATAAAAATAAATTTATCTTTATATCTTGTAATCTATGAAACATGACGGGTTACAGCGGTAAATAAAATAGCTTGTTAAAAACAACACATGCTCATTCATTAGCTTGTCTGTTATTTTTCTTAACTGTAATAGTAAAAGTTTAGATAAGTATTTTTTTTATCTTGTATATACTCGAATGAGAATCGCTTCAAGCACCTTTTGAAAACGCGCAGGTACTGTAAAAGGAAAATGAACTAATATAAATCAGCGGATTTTAAATGCACTTTAAGTAAGGTCTTTGTTTATTATTGATTGGCTTTTAATTTTAATCTCTTAAAAAACTTGTTGAAAGCTCCATTTTAACATATTTAGAGTAAAGAATTAATTACTTTAACATTTTAAATGTTTGTCAGAGATTAGTATATGTAGGAAACTAGTTGGTATTTTCCGTAACTGCTTCTTTTTGCCCGACTAATGTTAATATTTTTCGCCATCATATATGTATGTACTTATGTCCGTCCCTTTGTGATCTCGCGTAGCCTTGTCGGCTTGATCGATTTTGATGAGTGTTATCGTTCGATTTGTATTACTTACCTTTCACGCCGCTGGTCGTGGGTTCGATTCCGACACAGGACAAATATTTGTGTGCATAAACATGTCTGTTTGTCTTAATTCTACAAAGGCCACCGGGAGAAAGGCAGCAGCGTCCTTTTCTTAGTACGGTCGAACATACTGCGATTGCCGACCCGCCTGCCAAGCGTGGCGATTACGGCTCATTTCCTCCCCAATGATGCGATCAATGGGGGAGTTCTATGTCCAGCAGAGGACGATCATAGGCTGAGATGGTATGGTAATTGTATAAACAATTAGGAGAGATACAAGAAGTTGTGAACAGAAAACGATAATAATGGAAAATCATAAATTATTTTAGTTTATTATTTCTTTCGTTGTTCCTTACATAGAATAACGTTGGTGTTGATTTCTCTTTTTTTAATATTTATATCACGCAAACTATTATAACATTAGAAAACAGAAGCAAATAAAAAGACAATGACATTATCAACAAACCAATTTATTTCTTTCTTGGCAAGGAAATAATTAATCTTCAGACATATCATAAATAAAAACGTAATATTTAGACATACATATGAGAATTGTGCGACTTTGAACATTTTCGAACAGTCTTTCCTTATTTAGACTTATATAGAGGATTTCATTAAACAAAATAGAAGACATTGAAGAAATACAAATAGTTTGTAATAATAGAAATTCTACAAAGAACGAAAATAATACATAATGGATGATCTTCGAATAATTTGATCAATTTACATTACACAAATAGTCCTATTTAATTTTATTCACAAAAATGAAGTTTTATACATACTGATATTTATTGTAAATTTATAATATTTATTTTCAATATACTTATATTTTTTTTTAGAAAAGTAATATGAATAAGTCATATTATTGCACCTCTAAGCTTACAAATGTCAATAAACTAATACAAAATATACAAAAAAGTTCTACAATTTTTCAGTTTATAACTACATTATTACATCATCTCACCAGTTATTTGTTGGGAAAAACTTTCATATGTACAAACGATCCTCTAACAGTTCTACAAGAATGTTTTTCTACCAAACGAAATATCTAGAAGAATTTATATTTTTAACTTACAAGCAACAACTTCCAAACGAAACAAAAATTTATGGTCCACATACTTATCATATTAATTATATTTCTAAAGAACTAAACACATCACTTTTCTACTTATAATTATCACTACGTCTCTGTGTCGTTAGTAAACATGTTCCACGTGAACAATATTCACATCTTTGTGAAAAGTCACCTTCGGAAGTCATCGCGTCAACGTTACTTCAGTATCACTGGAACTTCTTGAGCTTTCTTTAATTACATCTAGTTCTCTGTTTGAGAGAGAAGAGTGTCGTGAAAATTTTTGTACATTACAATGTTCACCTGTTTCATCAACACCTTCACGACAACCTCCGTTTGTACAGTCTTTGGATTCATCAAAATCATCCTCAACCACATCATTCACTTCCACTTCCAAAACTTGATGATTATCTTTGCCTCCGTATATATTAAAATTTCGCTCATGGCTGAGGCTACGTATCCTGTCAAGGTTATGTTCTAAATTTTGTATATTATCAATTTCTGTGCAGGACGCATCTTTAAACTTCCATTTTACACTTGAATTAAAATGTTCTACTCCTGGATACATACTTACACTATTGCTTCTATGCCCGAACACCGGACAGTTCGGGATTTCTCACAATTCCGAATGTCGACCATTACATATTTTGCCCAGATTTCCCTCATCTAAACTTAAATTTGATCGTGAACGGCTGCATTCAAATTCTGGATTGGGCCGAAATAGGCAAAAGTCTGAATTTTTCAGCCTGCACTGTCGCGAACATGACTCTATTTGAAATGCTGAGCGGTCGAATTGCCTATATTCTGTAGGCCCATATCCATCGTAAAATCTAGGGTCATGCTTACAGCTGTTACTTGGACAACCTTTAAAAGATCCAGTACATCGAAGTACATCTCTATGGCACGCTTTCTGAATAGCGTGCAAAGAAGTCGATGAAACCGTACGTTCCAAAATCTCTCCCCAATATTTTTCTCCGAGTCCTTCAAATTCACCCTTTGAATGTAAGCCTTCAGAAGTAATCGGTGAACCGCAACACCTTGTACTTTTCTCGTATAAAGCAAAAGTTTTCTTCCTACGACAACAAACCTGTGAAAAAAAATGTAATATATTTTATATCTATCAACTTATTTTACAATTTAATTAGAAGTTGAACTCACGTAATATTGGACCAAATCATTGCTAATTCTTCTAAAGTGACCATTTAGAAGCCAATAGAGGAACGGGTTCCAGAAGCTGTTGCTTAATGCTAGCCACGTCACGACGAAGTCGAGCGATGGTGGAACCTGTGAAGATATTGAATTTATAATAGTCAATTTGACTTATTAATTAACAAGATTGTATCGCTTACTTTACATCCGGTACATGCTGCGACGACTTCTTTTATTGTAGCCGGTGTTACCATAACAATGAAACCTAATGACATAGCTGCCATCGTGCGAGATGTGCTCACACTGTGAGGGCGAATTGGTGCTTGAATTTGCTAAAATACATCAGACAATCTCAATATAACATAAAAAGCTTAAGGAAAGTTTATTATCGAACATTTTTGGAAGTTAAAATTTATCTATCATAAAAAACCTTTATTCCGGTCTACAAATGTGTTTCTAAAAAAATACAAATTTAAAATAAATTTTTCAAAGTTAAGTAAGTTAGTTTGAAATTTTGATTATTCTCGTTAAAACGCGTATTAGTGTCTTAACACTTACAACTGTTTCCAGTTCCCCTTGGCTAGTTTTGGAGCATTTGACAGGTACTCCATTCGGTCTCGCTGGTTCTTGATCACATTTATTTCTCGACTTACTGACGTGAAATCCCGAGCCATAGCAGTACATCAGTGCCATTGTTGTTGGAAAGTAATATGCGCAACAAGATAATATTCTGCGAAAAGTTTCAACAATTACTTAGAATATTTAGGAAAGGAGAAAATTGGTCATGTAGTACGTAGTTTAATTGGTATATTACCTAAAAGCTACTCTGCTGTGAAACACATCACAAGCCATTAAGCCTGTGGAGTTAAAGTAATATCCAGATCGCGGTAGAACCATGATAGCAAATAACGATACTGACAAAATCCAAGTTACGCTTATGACTAAAACGCAACCCTGGAATAAAAATAAAAAATTATTATTTCTATAAGAAAGACCGCAAATATGCGTTTTTTAAATTAATATGTTACATTAAACGTTATTGTTAGTTTAAGTTTAATTAATAATTTTATTAAATCGATATAGAAATTTGGATGGTATTCGGGTGAAAATTTTGAGGACTCGTCTCATTTAGGCTTGCTTCGTTACGTGAGAGAGAAGAAAGAAGGATTTTAACGTAGAGAAATGAAAGACAACTGTACATTGTAAATATTAAAGAAATAAAGAATAAAAAAATAAAACAACATTTTTCTTTTTATTCACTTTAATTTTTTTTGTTTTCTTTTTATTCAGTTTATTTTTTTTTGTTTTCTTTTTATTCAGTTTATTTTTTTTTTGTTTTCTTTAATTGTTATTAATTAATATGTCTTTTCCTTTTACAATACGATTTCTTCAATGATTATGTCAATATGTAATTATCGATGAAAACATTTAAATGGCTCGTGGTTTTCTTTAAATATATAAACAAAAATCTAATAAAGTAAGTGTAAGAAATAAAATATAACCCACCTTTTTACTTGAATGCTTCTGATAGGTATTTGGATGAAGCAAATATAAGTACCTATCAATGGCCATACACACCAAAATAACTGCACTTTGTTGACTGATGGCACCACGTAACAATGCCTGAAACAATATAAAATTTAATAATATGTACGTTATATAAAAAAGAACTCTTCGAGGACCGCCAACAAACCATATATGTACATATATTATTTGTGAATGCGTGTACTGACCAGCTATCTAACGCTCAAATAGTTTGAATCTATTATGTATGCTCATATTTAACCTATAATTACACTTTTGACCAAGTGTAACAACAGCAAAAACACCTTGCAGACTGAATAATGAAAACTCTAAGATATTCAATACTTTATCTATGAATGAAATCTTAAAGACAATGTTAATGTACCTAAAACCTTTGAATGTTGCTTATAAATTGTAATTTTATTTCGGAACCATGACTTTCCAATAGCTTAGTAATTACCATTAAAGGAAATTAATTATAAAGCAACGACAACGGCGCTGCTCTATTGTCAGATAAGGCACGATGTCGAAGAACTTGAAACTTTGACGGCCTTGTACATTTTCTGCACGATCACTAAATGAGCCATTAGCCAGCAAGCTATAAAAGATATAATCGATGTAGTTTTAGTTATAAAGTTAGCTTGACAATGGAATGTCATCTAATAGCATAGCTTATAGGGAACGAAGGACCTAATTCCTTCCTAACACCTTCATTGTGAAATGAAGAGTCTTGATAGATCTGTACATAGTATAAAACAAATTAGCTCTTTGAGGCTCTGTCTTTCCGCAAACTCCTAAATTACGCAACGGGCTTAAAAAGGGATTCACCATCATTTGGATAATTTATTCCGGATTGTTTATAAGTATTGTAGGTTATAAATAAAACTTAGTATATATGAATAAACACCATAATTTGTAATGTCTAAAAAGTGCCAAAAATTTGATTCTCATCGGTTATATATAAGCTACAGCAAATAACATACAAAATATCATATAGGAAAGCATTTTAGATCTTCAAAAATATCTGGCAGTCTGGCTGTCGATTTCATACAGTTTTTACTAAAAGACGAAGATTCATTAGGTGTAGGGAGGTTATATGACGTTGATTGCTGAAAAAGCCGTTACCAGATTGCTAGCCATGCGAAGCCGTCCTGGCTGAATCGCTAGTTAAACATAAAAGCAATGTCACACTGTGACTTCGGGATATAGTCGTTTCGGATTTTATTTTACACTATTCGGGTTCAACTTCTTTTGTCTTTCTATTTAAACTGCCACTTATTTTTAAAATACAATCCTTCCTTATCCTTACTACTTCATTCACCATAGACCATACACCCAATCCGAAAAAAAAACTAGGCAAAAGTAGGATTCCTAATCTTAATTGTTTAGTTACGAGGCCTAATATTGGTGTGCTGATATTTTAGTAAACCTAGCTGAAAAAAAATGTTAATATTAGTATTACAGTTTTATCTCAGCTCAGTATTTGCACTTCATCTCTTTAAACATAACTTTGTTCCGGGAACTTTACTCATTTTCTCTTCGTCTCCATAATAAAACTTGCTAACTTTCAGTAACTTCAAGTTGATAAACAACAATAAATAGGTATTGTTTGCTCTATTGTTTTTAAACAAAAACAAAATTTACTACAAGTCAAAAAGTATTTATTTATAGAAGACAATTTTTTGAAAATTGATGACGTCGTTTTAGAAGTTACTAAGGAATTATTAGTTTCTACATAGTTATAGTGAATTCAAACCAAGTAACATTTAAGTAAATATTTTTGAAAGTAAATAAAAATAAAGCCTATTTCAGAGTAATAGTAACGAATCCTGTATTTCCATTATTCTTCTATATCTATACACTTATGCGTACAAGATCATTGATAAGGAGTATTTTTACCATCGCTTTTCTTAATGTAGATTATCTTTTACCGAAGTGGTAACCAAATAATCTACTATCCACTACCGTGTTTACTAATTCAAAATAATTCACAGTAATTTATGAAGTTACAGATGAAAAAAATTGACGTTATACTTGCCTGTATTTGGCAAAATATTTCGCCGTAGGGCCAGCACTTGTATAAGGCGGGCAGGAGTGCTACAGGCGCTATGAGTATGCCAGTGAACAGATCGTTCAGTGCCAGTGACGTCAGCAGGTATCTTGGCTGTAAAAAGACAATTTTTTTAATGTGAGTAGCTACCTAATGGCACGCATTGCACCTACTTTTGTCTTTTCATTTTAGTCGAATACTTACATAAAATACTTTTCACATAAATTCATATTTTTCTTACAGGGATAAAGCAACATATCCCTTTGTTAACTTTTAAAATTAGGCAATTTAAATTTATTCGATTTATTTAATCTTAGATAAATAGTTACTCTTGTTTGGCTGAATCTCTTATATTACGACAATAAAGCCATAAAATATTATTTATTTGTAGTTCGTAATAGTAGGAAGATCTTGCTACGAGTCTTTTTAATATTTAGTAGAAATTAAACAACTAGTAATTTACTAGTATCATAAACCATACCATAAATACCAACCTGATTGTCAATGTATTTAATATAGCGTCGGTTATTCAGTACACAGATAAGAACGAGGTTAGCGAAAACGATTCCCATGGATAGGGCAAATATAAACAGGGCCTTTAAAATGTCCGCCGGCGCAGGCAGAGCTGAAGGCCAAACTTTACCATTCAGCCAACACGAGCTATTAGAGAGAGAGGGCGCTACTAGCAATGCGCCTTTGGTCGAGTCAAACATAGTCGGCGCCTGCAAACTGCAGCGCACGGTTCTTTTAAATAAGACATTTAGATCATTTGAAAACAAACACCCGTGTGCTTCACATATACAAATTTTATATCACAGCTCTTGGTAAAACGTCATTGTTTATAAACGCAAACAGCACATATTTTTGACAGCATGAGGTTTGTTTCGATCGTTGGATCTTGAAATCAGGATATAATCTGTAACAAGGATAAAAAAAATTATAACATTATATTATTTTCATTTAGAAACATTAACAAAAAGAACTTTTATTTATTTGAAGTATTGCTATGAATCATTTCTTAAAGATTAATTTACGCATATATAGACAGGAAAATATATTAGGTACCAAATAGTTATATGCGATTTATCTCATAAATATATTTTATGTTAAGGCGAAAGCAAATAATACTTATTTATGCCATTGAAATTATTACAAGTAAGTTAAGACACCGCATGTCCGTCCATCAAAAGGAAATGAACACGCAAAGTGGCCAGGATTTAGGTCAGGGATATATTGTTCTATTAGGTTGCGACATGGACTTGGCAAAAGCCAGACCCACTCCAGTAGAACGGAGCCGATGTCACTACAAAACAAATCGGAAACCTTTCTGGCGCCTCTCAATACGATTTTAAATAAATATTTTTTTTTTATTGCATTGCCAATGTACGCAAGGAAAGAAAAACTAGATAGATTATTATATCAACTATTCAAAAAATTCTATTCAAAGCCACAAACCACAAGTCACATTATTTTGCATGGTAATTATATTCGTTTTTATAAAAGCGAAAGAAGTGTGCCAAAAATTATTCCTATTGGAAATTCGTACTTTTTGCCTACACCTCTGGATTATGAACGTGAGTACTTTTTGGTGAGTGGCAAACGAGCAAGCGGTCTTCTTAGAGTAAATGACCGCTATCCGTAGACATCTGCGACAAGCTTGCCTATATTTGATAGACAGAAAAATTTACAGTTTCTTCTCCTATTCATCTCCTTTCCCAAATCAAATCCTTTTCCCCATCCCAAAAGACTAAAATTAGGCTTCCGGCACTTCAAAAAAAAAAACACAAAAAACAGAAAAGCAGAAAAAGTGAATACGTGCTTTTGTATTGAGATCTCAATCTCTATTGTATTGTTATGCAAAGATTTCTTTATGCAATAAAGACAGATGCGCCGACTTCTAAGAAAGGGGTTCGCTGTTTCCTTCCCTTCGTATAAATCTCAAAGTCCTATCTGTTAAGAAACACCGCAGGCGGCAATTGATACCACAAAGAGATTGTGCAAGGATGGGAGTTGCGCGAAAAGAGTAAAGTTGTGTCTTGCCGGCTACCAATCAAGACACTGGAAACATTTGTAATTCTCATCTAGTATTGTATGACAAAACAATATTTAATTACTTGGTATTTTTGATACTTTTTTCTGTTTAAAATGCAAGTACAGTATGTTAAATTTAATGGCCAATTTAAAGTTAACTTTGTATTTCGCAGTCTATTCTATCAAACAATTCTATTCACGCTTTTTGGTTTTCATAAAAATGAATTGCTAGGAATAAGTGCGGTAATAGCATCATGTCCCTGCCTTTTTCCCATGTACGTAGGGTCGGCACATGAGATAATACTCGCTGTCTCCTGGATTTTACTGTAGTTCATACTGTGACTGGCCGGCTGTCTGCCTGACGCCAACCCTCCTTGAGAATTATACTTAGGTGAGGTTAAATCATTCCATGATAAAAATGTGTTTTTTGCTTAAAGCTTTATTCAATGACTCCAAAAAGTAAAATATTAACACACTATCTGACACTAATGTGTGAAAAAAATTCTCAAAGTATCCGAGGTCACGAGGCCGTTGCTTATAAATGCACGAAGAATTGGGTCGTCGCCAACAAAACGCGCTATCACTGGAGATTTGCCTTAGGAATATAAATGTATAATTATAATAAACAAAAGATGCTGTTTGTATGAAAAATATTTGAATATAACGGAAATCCGTATTCTCGTTGACAGTAAACGCCAATAAACATTAATTTTTGGATTGATAATAATATTCGGTTTAAAGCTTCGGCCATGCGTCCTTAATCGCTCGCTCGTGTAAATTAATAAATATGAACATTACACGGTAATAATGAAAAATAGAGCCTGTCCTAATTTTGAATAACGAGGCTTTTGTTATGGCGACAGAATTATTAAAAGTGGCCAGCGTTTGTACAATATCAACAAACAGTTCTCCCCATTCATATTAGTAGTATCGATTATTATATAAGCTCTTTTGTCGTTTAGGAAACCCTGTAGAAAATCGCAGCCTTAAGTTTAACTTTTATGAACGTATTAAATTTATACATACAACTATTTTAATGTAAAAATGCATTTATTTTGGGTTTATCCATTTAATCAAAATGAAGGAAATATAACAATTTAAAGCTTATCTGGGTTTTTGTTAAATAAAACTTGTTTCCTCCGAGACGCTAACCTCTAAGAGGCCTCTGAGATGTGACGAGAAGTCTCTGTAAACTAACGACTACTCGGATTCAAAATGCATGTTCTCCTATTGTGTATCATTCATAACATAGACCAAACTAAGTGTTGTTTTGTTACGACATTTCTCTCCACAAACAAGAAAAATTTTTTTGTTTGTGGGAGTTTATTTTGTTGAATATAGTTTACTTAATGTTCTAAATAAGTTTCATCATTTAGCAATTCCGAAATCAATCCATCTCGCATGACACAAAGAAAAACGGGTAGGGCGTTTAGTAAACTATGGATGCATTTACTTGTTTCCCCAATTTCATATGGAAGAACAAATTAATTGAGCAAATAGTTTACTTAAGTATCTACCACTATCCATGACCAGATCAGATGAGTTGTATATGTGTTACAAGACTTAATGTACGCCAGAGGAAAATGGTAATAAAGAATACAGTTCCATATTCCACCCACATCACCCTCACGGTTGGCATTCTACTATCGTGCGATTTCTTCGTAACTTCCTAACAACTGCCTTGTGGAATAATTTGCCTCTGGCGGTGTTTTCAAATACAACTTACAACTTGGGGACCTTCAAGAAAACCAACTACTTTTTAACTTTTAATCTTAAATAACCATAAGTAGTCCGTTTTACATTGTCATTTTTGACAAATAAAAATGAAAACCCGTTGTTAGAAGATGACTAGGAATCATATTCGAGGTTGTATAAATCAGATTCTTTGCGGTAGTTTAATTTTGAAAATTAACATTTAGCGTTGTAATTGTAAAAAAAAAATCGCATGATATTTTCAACATTCCACAGCACTTACTCGTATTAATAACTGTGTTTGTTTTTTGTCGCTGTTGAAAAGTTTATTTTACGATAAACTAGAATTCAATAGCTCGCAGTTTAATTTGAATTGGAGTTTTCGCTATGAAACTATTTGTTTATAAACTCTTTTATTTGTTCATTCGATTGTTTAATAGTATATAGTACTTTTGTAATTTTCAGTAAAGGGAGGAGACAGTAGACAAATTGTTCAAAATGACCACGACTTCTTTCTTGTTTTTGCCTCTTTTTTGCTTACATAAACGTGGACTGAAAATATAAACTACTAATAATAAAAAGAGAAAATATTTGATTGTTTATTTGTTTCCGATAAATAAGTAAAACTACTGAGCAAAATAAATAAAAAAATCTGTCACCATTAGAAAGCGCTTTTATCAGTGAGTAACTTTGTCTGTTTTTTTTTTTAATTTGTCTCTCTAGCCAAGTGAAACCGACGCGGTTTACTAGTTGGTAATAAAATACATCAATGATGTAAAACAGCTTAGTAGTTAATTTTATTTTATTTTAACTTAATTTATGAGACAAAGACTAAAAAATTACTGAGCTGATTTGAATGCGAATTTCAATAACTCATACATTAATTAAAACTGAGTCACGACGATCGCGGAGTGATTCGTTACAGTTCTGATTGAAACCAGGATAAGTAGTAACTTTTATTGTAATTAAATATATTAATATTATAAAGGTGAAAAAAATACTCACCTACTACGCTACTATACTCAATACTACGTCACCCCGAGGGGTAGGCAAAGATTTCGGATTTCCATTTTGCGAGATCATGGCACACCTTTCTCGCCTCTTCTACATCTGTCTACATGCTCGTCGGTTACGAATACTCCTTATATAGCCTTTCTTTAAAATGTCACTGATTTGGTCAATATAAGTTTTTCTGGAACGTCTTCTACCAAAATTGCCACAAACTTTTGCAACACAGATTTGTCCTGTCACTCTCTCTTCATTCATCTTTTCAACATGGCCGAACTACCGAAACATATCTTTCACAATTCTAGTCATATCATCCTTTTTCAAGGCTCATTTTTAGTAATACATATATTAAAACTGAACAGTTTGTTAATTTGAACTCTATTATCTCAGAAGTTACTAATTTGATTTGTATTATTAATGTTTGAATTTGACAGTCGTATTATTAAAGACAGCAAATAGCCACGTTACGAACTTTAGGCGACGAAATGTCGTAGTGGGTAAAACCGCGAGGCACAGGTCATTGTTAAAAAATCCTAATGGTTTTTATATGTACCTTACTATGTAGTCGGGAGAAATAAGTAACGATAATTGACCTCAACACCTGATTAAGGATTATTGGATGATTTTAAGCTATTTAGATCAACATATATATAGTTTACTGCTCTCCTTTCTATCTCCCAGCGGCAATGCCTTTTTTGAGACTGACCAAAAGTAAAGATAACCTAATATGATGAGTCGACATTACATGGTGATCTTCCAAATCGTTTATTTATTAATTAATTATTTATATAAGTACACAGAACAGATAAATTATACAACATTCGTCTAATAATTTATCCAATTACAAGTATACAACATTATTAGAAAACAAACAAGATATAAGTATAAAGTAAATCTAAAGTAAATCGTTTCTTCAATTCGTTTCTTCAATTTCAATAGTCACGAAATCGATCCATCTTTTCTTAGTAGATCTAATATCAGCATATTCTTTAACATTCATAACTAAAATATCTGTGAATAATGAAGTATATAAATGTGAATTAAGAATTACCTAAGAAATAATGCTTTTTGTTTCATTTTTCATAGGCAAACGTACACTCGTTGATTCTTAGCTTTAAAAGCTACAACGAAACAATCTCAAAGCAGCCTGCTCGGATGATCGAAGCAATAAATTAATTATAATAATATTTAATTTTGTAGCCTTTTACTTTTACCTTATCCATTTACCTTCCCGAGAGTAATTCAACACCGAAACTTTAATATGAATGTAGAAAAAAAATATGCAAAATGTTAAATTAGAAAAATGTTATTAACTGAATATAAATCAATT
>DWLR01001992.1:0-16565 GCA_018246295.1 Papilio alexanor hazarajatica
GACCATAGTCACCGCTCGTACAGAGCGAGCGTCGGGCGTTGGGTGACTATAGTCACCGCTCGGGCCGAAAGGGTTAAACAGGGAAGTGTTTAAGAGACGTATTATTAATTAGTTAATAACCACGTTATTATATTTTGTTTGTGTTTTACTTTTCTGTTAATTTAAATTCAAATACTACTGACAATAGTTTAAAATTGATAATGAATTTAAACATTATAATGTTGTGGAAGAGCAGAACTCTATAACTCAAACAAATGTCTGCTTAAAAGTAAGTTCTAGGTATTTGTAAAAGCGTTGTACCAAATTGACAACGAAATAATCAATTTTTTTTATAAAACCACTTTTATTGATATAAATGCCACGCTAATTATTTAAAATTATTTTTATGCGAACTTTAAGTTTGGAGACGATTTAGCGACCCTAAATTATAAGTATAAGTAGAACTCCGTTTCTGTTTATTTTTAAATATTCAAAATTCGATCGTAAAAGGTAACCAGCACGTATTTGTTCGATTCAATCTGCCATTTGCTAGTCGTGTCCCCGTTGCCCGACATGGCTTTATGACAAAGGAAACTTACGTCTATGCATATTTACATTATGAGCGGCCAAGCGTTCTTAATGACGCCTGGTCCTTGCCAAATAGACATTTATATGTTTATACATCAATCTAGCAAGTGTACCTTATCTGCCCTTGCACCTTGTTTCCCCGTTAACAACTTGATTTAATGATATTATAGTATGTTTACTACACGCAATTACTTATTTAATGTTATTCTCTATTTCTTCTTGACGTATGCCTGTGTAATTTCATTCTTATATAGTTAGCATTTAGTTATTCGTCACAATAAAGTAAAATAAATAAATGTTACATGAATTTTCAAGTACTATACACCATTATCGGACACTGGTGTGTATAGACAGAGTAAATATTAAAATTCTAATAAAAATGATCACAATATCTAAAAAGATTCTATAGCAGTTATAGTGAAAGGCTTGTTTAATTTAATCTTATTTTTTCCAATCAAATGTTAAAAGTAACATTGAGATGTCTGGAAGGTCGTCCCGATTATTTATACGTCTGGAGAGACGCCAAGCACATTAGATGTGATGCAGGAAGCGGTCTGGAACTAACTATAAATACATATTGAAGTTTCCTTGTAATTATTGTACGTAGATAACATAAATGTTAAACGTAAATATTACATATTCCACGTCTAAATAATTTAACAAACGAATATCATCGCAAGTTACTTGGTAATATGCTTATATGTCTTGAATATTAATTATAATGATAAGTTGAAGATTTTGCTACATTAAAAATATGTGCAAAAACCAATCGGTTGTATACAGGCATACTGAATTTAGTAATACTATTTTGCTTTGTCATTTTGGGGATACATCAAAATCGGTATGCTGATAAGTGTTATGATGCTATAAAACTATATTGTGGCTTTTTCATGATCGAAATTGTCGTTGTATCAAATGTTTATTGATGCAAATCACAAAATTTGACTAGTTACATTACATATTTCATGATTTAACGCAGCCATTCTAATAATAATTATTGCAAATTTTAGGGGAAATACGTCCGAGTAAATACTTCAAATAAACATCTCTCTATTTATAAGCAAGATTTACGTGAAACGGAATAATACGAACGAAAACTACGAATCAAAACTGTTTACATGAATACAAAATCAAACTGAACATCATAATATACTGCTAAAGTAATATGTACATTATGTGGAAGGAAAAGGATGTTCGTTAAATTATATTGACTCCACACATTAGCACGTGGCCGTTGCCAACCAAATATTTATCGGTAATTTTGTAAATCGTGCCTTAACTCTAGACTTGTGTTTGAATTTCCACTTTTCAATATGTAAAATATTGTTTCGAGATATTTTGCTCGGAGCATGTATTAGAAACACGGATCTGCCAACAAAGATTTCAATTCCGATTTCCAGATGTTTGTAATGAGTAAACTCGAATAGTGAACAAATTTTAATATTCCTATATTCGTTAGAAATCTATTCCGAAATAAATGTCCAGTTGACGCTGGGCCAGAACAGCGGTTTATGACTTAACCATAAAAATTACATTCTTAAGTGTTATTTGCTCAATTTGTCAGTTTGTTTTGTCAATAGATAATTCTTTACGGTTTTCTGAGACTTGATCAAGCAATGCTTCATCGCTTTCCTGCGTTACCTAGCAGAGTGTAACAGAGTTCATACTGCATGAAGTCAAGTTTAACATAATTTGTATATGCGGCTAGGAAACCATGTCAATATGTTAGACAAAAATTATATTTATATTGTAAAAAAAAATTGTAAATATTTTACACGGCGAAGAGATTAATCTGCATGCCACGTTTTACATATGCTACTTTTTCATGTATATATAGTTAGTACTTTTGCAGAAAATAGCAGTTATTTTAAAAAAATAACTCAACTGTACGTACCCTTATGACCCTCCGGGGAGAAGGAAGGACCCTCAGAAGGTCACGATGGAACAGTCTGTCTGTTCAGACACAGACGGAAAGCATTACCTCCTGTCACTCGGCCAAGAAGACCCTTCAACATTTAACAATTTCTTTGGACACATAAACATAGACAAAAACGACAATGATTTCGTTTCGAAATCGTTGTGATTTATACCAATTATTACTGTAAATACGTAATATATATGAGTATACGCAATGTCGGGGCAGTGACATATTTCACTTCATTCAACTTCGTGTAATTTAAATACTCGTGGTGTTTTACAAAAGTTTGGTGTCCTCTGACACACTGCGGGTCCCGACACATGCAGTGATTCACAACTCAAAGCTATACCGTTGCAGTGAATGCACTTTGGCAACCAGGTACACTGCACACAAACAGTGTATTAGCAGTGTATATTGATTTTTAGTTTTTACTTATAAATGATTGCTGAAAGTTCTCAGAGAGACTGTTGAGACTATGAAAATATTATAAAACGATTTAGATGTTCGTAAACTGAGACGCAGTTTATCTTCCGGAATAAGGAAACGGCCGCCGCCTCACGCCTTGTGAACATACCTAATGTAACTTAATAATAGTGATTGTCGACATTTCCTTATCCGCGTGTCGCTGGAATATTACATACTGTAATCTATACAGAATCAATATAGAAAAAAAATCGTAGACACTTGTGTAATACAGTGTACATAGGGTCCGATACTAAGAAGTATTTAAATTGCTTCGTTTATCGAGGCGTAATGACGAGCCGAGTGGAATCCACCGCAGCCAGCCCCCGGCGCCGATGACTCACGCACCGCTGCCCGCCCGCCTTGCAACTAAACGTAAATGTGGTCATGTAGGACAACTTAAGGTGCCCTCTTGGATGTAAAAAGCAGTCACGCTCGTAATATAGGTAGACAGACGTTACGTGTTTCCATTCAGAACGCCTCTCTTTTACATACACCTATGAATATAGATTTCATCATCGTTTACTGGGGCATACACAATACGGAGCTATCTATATATAGTATTGCATTCATTTTTAGCTCTGGAGGGACGGTACAGAGCTTGTATATTACTTGTATCTTCTACGCCGACTCATGTTTGACAACCTCCAATACTGTGATGTAACACCAATAATCATCGTTGTATTTGTACTGTGTAGCATCCTGAATTGTTTTACATTCATCGCACGTTCGCGAATATTTTATGAAGTTCAAGTTAACGACAGGTAAAATTAGTGCCGAACAAAATGACCACGTCCCAATAACATGCGGTCGTTTGTTCAAGTCTGCGACGTACGTACTCACACGTTTAGGACTTTAGTGTGTTTGTTGATTAGCCATTGCTTTTATGGCGAGTTGCTGTAGCTTATCACAGTCTGGTAAATCTGTAACTTACGATATGTTAATTCTGAGTAAAAGCAAGTGCAGTAATAACTATCTTTGTTATCCATTGTTGCTTAAACACATCATAATTTTTGAGTAAATCATCTCTTATAAAAAGTCTGATGATTTTTTCTTAACATTAAATATTTAACGTCAGTATAATTACTAATAACAAACTTATAATTAATAATGAAAAATCGCTGCCTGCGCGGGAATTCCAACAAATTTAATATGCTCACTGTGTCGGTGTAACGTCGTAATCGTAAAACTAACGAATACTCGTATATACCAAATTTTTTGGTGCCCCGTGATCGAGATTTGTATTTAGATTATTTTGTATGAATATGCTATGAACAATTTAAGTATTACTCAATCTTATACTATAATTATTTTTTGAAAGGCAACTTGGAATGTATGACTTATAGTCCAGTAGTTCTTCGACTAATACTCTACTAAAATATGTGTATTTTAGAGTCGTATAGTTATTTACGTATGTGTCGTTTGCAGAACGGACTGCTGTCGTCGCTGCCCTACCTGGGCAAGTACCTGTGCGCGCTGGCGTCGTCCGTGCTGGCGGACTCGCTGCGCCGCTCCGGCCGCCTGTCCACCACCGCCGCCAGGAAACTCTTCACAGGATTCGCCGTTGGCTTGCCCGGTAACTGCAACTGCACTACCGCGCGGTTCTCGCGTAACTTTCCGCCGCGTACAAGCCTTTGAGAATAGTTTGTCTCCAGAGAAATTTTTAAACCGATAAAACTTAAGGTCCTGCAAGATAACAGCTCACTACGCCTTTCTTAAAAGCGCATCTGAAATTCCTCTGGTTTTATGGATGTTGATGGGCGGCTACGATGATTTAATATTTGCTGACCGCTCTTCTCTTCTTTTTTTCTTCATGTTTTATTAGCATTTGCGCTTATGAATAGTATTCACGTTCGTTGAAATAAGTTCTGTGTGTGCAGGTGTGATGATGATAATGCAGGCGTTCCTGGGGCACGACCGCGTGTGGTCGATCGCCATTTTCACGTTGGCGTTGACCATCAACGGCGCCGTCACCGCCGGCTACCTCGGCAACGGGCTCGACATCGCGCCCAACTTCAGCGGTGAGCAAGCGTTCATTTGTACTGCAACTGCCTGGAGTATACGCAATATTGCGTTAGTAGCGTAGACGCTAGCGCTCTCATTGCTCGCATTCAAGCATAGTGCTTGAATGTACTGGAGGAAAAACTACAGCGGGTGGCGTAGTACTCTGCAGTATAACTAATCTAGGTCTGCTTTGCCGGTACCTGGCGAGTTCTGAGCCGCAACATACGTGGGTATTTAGTGTTAATAGGATGAGACAAGATGATACCACCATGATTCGTAAGCTAAGTTCGCTTTACAGGTACCATCTTCGGCATGGCGAACACGCTGTCCTCCTTCGGCGGCTGGCTGTCCACCTTCATGGTGGGGGAACTCACACACGAAAACGTAAGTCGATATTAAGTAAAGTAAAAACTTCACTTCTTAACTTTACTTATGTCACTGCACTTGAGGTGTCGCTAGCTTTTTGCAGATTCCGTAAAGATAATTACTTCTTACAGAACACATACGAGCAATGGCAGATAGTTTTCTACATCTTAGCCGGCACCTACATCCTGGGGGCTCTGTGCTTCGTGACCCTGGGGTCAGGGGAGCTGCAGCCCTGGAACTCCCCCACTCCCTCTACCGCCAACGACAAGCACGAGGAGCAACCCCTTAACGAGCAGAAGGCATGAACATGTAAAACGGAGTAGACGTTATGCAGGTGGATTTCAGATTTGATGTTATATATCAAACATTTCATAGTAAAATTGACTCTAGTGAATTTATTTCAAATGTTTTCGTTCGATAACTGTACGTACCGACAGCATACTAGGTTTGTTCCTATTTATTGTTTTGTAAAATAATATGTGTAGGTTTATAAAGACTGTTAGGGTCCTTTTCCCAGATACCAGATAATACCGGAGACATAGTGAACAAATTTTTTTCTCATTAAGATTATGACATAAACATGTTACTTTCAAATATTTACGCGGTTTTATTGAAGATAATAAACTGATCGGTGGTGATGATGCACGTCTCCTCAGCCAGTGTCATCACATTTCATTTATCTCTTGTCGTAAAACTTGTCATATTGTCTTACGTAATAAGAATCTTTGAATAATTTATTCTTTAGGTTTTTACTTCAATTTTGGACTTTTACAAATAAATTCCAGGCAAATCAAATTCGGACCTTAAACTATCAAAATGACACAGAAACGTCCAAATTTGAAGTTGAAAACCCATATACTTGGAGCCAAAACGTCTGGTAGACTATTCGAATTGTTTGTATGGACCACTTATAAATCTTACATTGGAATAAGTAATTTTATAATGATGAATCAACATTTTAAACATATGTAAAATATACCTGTTACATTGTAACATTCGAACTGATATATATTTTTAAACTGATATATTGTAGTTTAATGGAAAGTATACAGAATCAATTAAAAATGTCCTATGAGGACAATAAAGTAAAAATTTAGTTTTAGGAAAAGACTTGCGATGTGAAACAAAAAAAAATGTAAAAAAAAAAATACAAAAAAAGGCTGTAAAATGTGATGTATTTAAGTAACGTGCCGGCTCGCGCAATGGACACTCGATTGTAGCCAGCGAATTATTACGAGCTTGCTTTACGATGCTGACGTGAAAAAATGTATTATTTAATATCAACTTTTAAATGTTAATTCAAAGAAATGGCATGAAATTACTAAAAAGCGTATACATTAAATTAATGCATTAAAATACATTAAGTAATCGTCCGACTTTAATACTTAAGTTCAATAGTCCTATAGAACATTAAAAGATATTAATCTCGATTTAAAGTTCTCAAAATAGCTTTTTTTCACGTCAATGTTAAAAGAAACCCGACTCAGTTGTTGAAATGATTTTAGTTTATAAGCGTCAAGAGACAGCGAGCGATGTCTTAAGTACACAACGCAGAGCCAACTGTACAATAGCACTTTTCCAACTAAAATAACACAAATAGTACAAACTTTACTAAATAAATTTTTAAGTAATACGTAGATGTCCAAGATTTGTCCTTGAGTATGAACTCATACAAAAAGTTTATTTTAGTTTTGTACTGACTCGCGGGACCAAAGTACGGACAACGACAGCCTCAGTCTCTTGGCATATCGATAAGTATTCCTCGATAGGTATCTAATATTTATTTTTCTACGTCGCGTGTTTAGGAAAATCGCAGCCATTCTAGCTCATTGACCATAGTGTACAGTGCGGTCGAACACCTCGGTATGGATACGAATAAACTTACTAGACTAATAATTTTTTATCATTTTTTTGTTGAAGGTCATAGCTGTATGATATTAGCTGTAATATGATACAATTCCAAGAAATGAGTCGATAAATTACACATATTTTTTCAGCTAATATACATTCCGAGGAGTCGATTGCACTCGACCATAGACAAGTCTCGTGACTCTTTACCGTAATATATAGATGTTAAGATTAAGCCATGTTGACACTTAGCTTTACTACATGGGACAATGCGTTGTTTGTTGTGCATTTGACAGCTGTGATATGAAGAGGTTTGTCTATGGCCCGACGCTTAGCCCCTCTTTGCCTCGGAAAATACCGGACCTCTAACGAAACAGAACGAAAAGTTTAAAGATGCGCATGTCGTCTCTTTTCGTACTCTTGTGTCAGACCAAGACATATTTAAATGGTCAATTTTATGTTCCGAGCATTTTCACGCTCTCAAAATTTAGCACCTATCGAATTCTAATTTAAGAATAGCTTTCAGAAGTTCCTAAATGTCGGTGGGTATTTCGTAACAAGTATTGTATCGTTATTAAAAATGATCCACTCGACAAGGTATATCAATGAATTAAAACTCGTCTGTGGCGGAACTTTAAGTATTCATGCGTTTAGTTAAGTGTAAAGTTTTTGTTTGATATCTATTCGAATATGTAAATGTACGTTACTTTATTACTGACTGATATGAAGTCGTTTTCTCAAGAAATTTCAAGGTTTTAATCGTAAAATACAAAAGAAAGAAAAAATTAAAAAAAAAAAACAGGTACTTGCTCATTTCGAGTGATATATACAAAATCAACAAGCGTTTTTTTATTTCTTTCACGTATTTCTGACATGATGATTAAAACTTTTGAACAAACGCTCGCTAAAAAATTATATTAGCTTATTATTATTATTTACATATTATTCGAGTTGTGTGTTTGATTATAATAGCCAATTTTATTTAATGAAATCATAAAACAATATACATTATACACTTAAATGTTGACATGGTAGTAGGAAGTAATTATACTAATTATAAAAATAAAAACAACTTTGTAAACACTTGTTCCGTATCTCATGCGTTTAGGCATTTCTTTTTATGACAGCGTGATGGGTGTGTGTGTGTGTATGACCGAGCCATGTGTGGTTGTGTACCTCAGGTAATCATTTTAATGTGTCTTAACCTAATACGATTTGTTAAAATGTCTTTGTGACTGTACTTTGTGAACATTAATATTATACATTGATTTTTAAATAAAGTTTTCAAAAGTATTACATAATTGTTTTGTACCTATATCCTGTCATTTTATTTCAATCTGTTCGTTAATAATATGCTTTATATAACTGTGCATTTAATAAAATGAGATAAATTACAAAAAAAAATGCACTGCCCGGGAATCGAACCCGGGTCGCAAGAATGGGAATCTTGCATGATACCACTACACCAGCAGTGCTCGTGTAACTTGTTTTAACTTTATACCACTTACCACAGTTACCTTAACTTTTAATCAATATTTCTTTTACTTTTCTGAAAACAAAATAACTTCTACTTCTGCCATAGTTACAAAGAGAAGTCGAATTTCTATATATTTTTGATTTCAACCTCTTTTATTCCTGTTAGTATTTTGTTTAATGTTTTGGAAAATCGGTGAGTAATGAAGTGTACAATGTCTATTTATACGACATTATTAAAACAAAAATATAGTGGATTTTGGTTATAACAACGAGGATGCGACTACTATAATTCCGTCGCTTTTAGCAGGAAGTCGTTATATCCGAAGGTAAGGTAAGCAGGAAAGAACTAGATAAAAAGAAATTTTTTGTAAGTTCCCATTCAAAATACGTCATTATTTTTTTTCTATATTGTTTTCTTTATTGATACTGTACAACAGTGGTTCCCAAGTTGACCGCGGTCCGAAAAGTTTCCAACAATGGGATCGACCACGCCTTAGAAAAATCGGGGATAAATATTGGTAATGCTGAGATTCCCTAAGAATGTGAATGAAGGACTGTTCTGTTAAGAGACAAAACTTTATAATTATATTTAACTAAGTATTTAGTGTGTTTTTACAATTTAGGGTCCACTAAACATTCTCTTGCGAACCAAAGTTTGGGTATCTCTGCTTTACAATGAGTTAAAACATAGAGTTGTCACACAGATCAACCTTCCTTTTACCATTTTTCAATTTCGAAATTTTATCTATTTTTATTTAACAATGAGCGTGCATCTTAAAGTTTTTAGGTGCTACACATACTAAATTATTGTACTGAAGATTACTGACTGACTGCTTATTTATTTATAATTTATGGGTTGAGGGTGTACTGGATGAGGTCGGCGGGGGCCACAATCGATCGTTGTGGCGATCGACGGCCTACGTCCAGCAGTACTAAAACGGTGATGTATGTTCATGTTCAGAAATTGTACGTATCAATGTAATTCAAAGTGAATGAGAGTTCAAGTTAATACTCTAATTGCCCCGGGAGGCAACAATACTGGCACATAAAATAATCATACGGAGTAACTTGCAAAAGCTGACGGCGGCTTCGACCGCGCCGGCCGCTCCTCTTAGCGGTTCGTCGGTGGACGCGGCGTGGGATCTAGGTTCATTTTTCTCTGCTTGATCATACAGTAACACATCTCTATAGAAGGCTGTTGCACATGGATACGTTCAATTATCAGTTTGTACGTTCGTAACCAAATCGAAAATCAAACATTTACAGCCTTATCATACACAAACTCCAGCACGCCGATGATAAAGTATCCCCATAGAGCTAAGATAGTTTGGAATGCTCGTAAAATTTCTAAGCAAAGAATGTTCAAAACGTCTAGTGCATTCGTCAATAGTACGCATAGACAATACGAGTATCGAACAAGTAAACTGCACAAATTTTCTCGGTTTCGAAATCGATCACAACCTCACGTGGGGCTCGCACATCGACAAATTATGCGGAAAGCTAGGAACTGCGTGCTACGCGCTGCACCGGCTTTCGCGTGTCGTGTCCGTCTATGCTTCTGTTCTTCGCTTCTGCAGTACGGCGCCGAACTATGAGGGCGGGCGGCCGATAGAGAACGGGCATTCCGGATGCAAAAACGCGCGGTTAGGGCGATTGCTAGGGTACCACCGCGAATGACTTCAGCAAAAACGTTGTTTATATCGAATAAAATATTGCCGTTGTTAGTCATTTTTCAGGTGGCACTATTCACCAGACAGACGCTGCCTGATTTCAAAACGCGTAGAGAAACCGGCAGCAGTAGGATCGTGACTCGTGGCGCGGACAAGCTGGCTCTGGCGGAGCACAGGCTGGCGAAGACGGAGAAGTCGACGCACGTCATGGGGCCCGCCGTCTCTAACCGCCTGCCGGTCGACGTCACAGCGGCTGCCAGCCTTAATACATTCAAATTTAAATTAAAATCTTGGCTGACTCAAAAAGCATTCTATAGCGTTGATTTTTTTAATTAACGAAATTCATGTTTGCCACTTAAGAGTTTCATTTAGTTTTTTTCTATTTTTTTTGTTGGTTGTTTTTCTGTTATAATTCAAACTTTATTTCATTTTATATAACACATATTGTAACCTGTAATTCTGTAATTATCAATAAAAAATTTAAATTTGAATTATGTACCAGGTACTCTGTATCTGATTTTGAGATTATAATTCTTATATTTTTTGGTATTTGTCTGTATATTTAGACCTGAGGTTGTTTGCAGAAATATGGTAAGAAAATACATCGTTATGTAACTTATGATATTTTATTGAAGAAACATAATACAGTTCAGCACAGCCTAGCTGTTCCTACGAAGCCACCGCTTCCGCTACCGGTGCGAGGCGCGCGCCGCAGTGGCTCGCCGCCCGGCGTCGCCCGCACGCAACACAACCTCAACAACAAATTTACATAGAAAAATATATCGGTTTGTGTCTTTTAAACATAACTATGGCTTTTGATGCGTGCTGTTTTTCGGACAATTAATATATAACGTTTTACAAATAATTTGTGTTTGATTAATTTTAAGAAGATGTCGTCGTGCTTTGCTCCGCGCGGGCGGCGCATGCGAAGTATTTCAGTGGTTAACCTTGACCTATCACAGCTTCCTATTGGTGTGTTACTTAGCAATATAGCAATATTCGTATTTATTTTGGAATAACATGGAATGTTCAACATACGGCAAACAGAAAATCTAGAGATATACACCATGCATTCTCGAGTGAGATCACGGCTGCATTTACGTGGCGTTTGTTATTTAAGAAAACAAAGGAAGGGAGTTGCTAAATTTTGCCTTTACTGTCGTTCGAAGAAGTGAGAAGAGTGTGTTAAGGGGAGAAATTTAAAATCATAGCTATCATAGTTAAGAAGAGAAGGTCAAGGATTTATATTTAAGGAATATCTTCAGTGAACTAAAGACAACTAAAATGTGCTTAAAAAAACGGGACAGTTAATTTTTTGGTTTCTTTGCATAAACATCATTAATATAATATTGGTTCAGATACAAACGCCACGCGAAGTCACCGTACACAACAGCTTAACAACGCAATGAGATTCATCATCTTAGCAATGCCGCTGCAGCCTTGCTGCAACAGCCTCGGTTGCAGTCCACATACTTTAGACTAGAAACAATTTGAACAATTTTTATACAACTAGAAAACAACGATTTTTTGGTCAATTTCACTAGAATTACATAACAATTAATAAACGGGGAGAAAAAGTTAAAGAGACCAATGTAAATACGTAATTGACGTAATGATATTAATTTAAAACTATACACAACGAGCGAATTACAACTAAATAGTACATATAAATAAACAGGCGTTTCCGTGAAATATGCTGCGTCCTATGACGTCATCATTTGTTCCGAAATAGGAGATATTAAAAATAATCTTCAAGAACATTCCTAAAATCAGAGTTGTGTCTTTTTGATTCCGTGACAGCGACACCTGATCCACAGGGCATTATGAGATATTAGTTTCCCTACTTCTTTTGCGCTACAAACAATAAGTTAATCAAACGTTGCCACTTCATCACAGTTTATACTCTTAAAATGCTCCGCAAATCTAAAAACTATTAAATTAATCGTTATAAATGAATACTGGAACAATTATTATAGATTAATCAAAACCATTTCATCTCAAATATTATAATATTATTATACATATGATTAGAACTTAAATAAAATATATAGTCGGGTCATAAGTTCTGTTAAAACTTTAATATTTAAAATTTCCGAATACTGGCCAGTTATACTTCGACTTATTTTTAAAAATCGAACGTTCGAGCTGACTGAAAATAAAAAAGAAATTCATTTTTAAATATAGAGTGGTCGAAGAAAGAATACAGGGTCGTGTTCGTTGCACCGCGAAGCAGTGAAGGCGCGAATCCAACGAAATCCTGTTCGTAAACATAAAATCATAGGTTTTCAGATGGGGCTAAGCAGAACCTTGTACCTCTAGTTCCACTACGAGCTTATCGTAAAAAGATCGGACATTTTGAACGAAAGCTCCCGCGCTTTGTCACGGCGGTACGCGGGAAAAAAATACCGCGAAATTTTCTTTTTGGATAAAAAAAATTTAACATCGAAGAAAGTTATAATAAACAAAATGATTAGGTGTATGCCCATAGCAGTGAAGAAACGAGCGCCCGTATTCCGAGGGTTCAACGAGGACATTGTCCTTCGTCACTTATGGTTTGTCTTAGGGTCTCATATTCAGGCTAAACTGAGGTGTTTTTCTGTGAAAAAGATGTAAAAACCAGTGCTTTGGTGTACCAAAATATCGTCCTAATAAACACAGTGAAACCTCTTTTTCAAACAATGTTTAAAAACAGACATTGGATATTCCAACTCTGCACCATCTCATAGGGCACAAAACACGCAAAACTGGTTGACCGCCCGTGGAATTGACTTCATCCGGCATGAAGACTGGCCCTCTTCTAGTCCAGATTTAAACCCACTACAAATCAACATTTGAAGGCGAAAGTCTGCGCTAAACTTCATTAGAATTTGGAGTCTCTTCATGCATCTCTGGTTAAAGCAGCGGCAGAAATAGATATGAATATCGTGCGTGCTGCGATCGATGACTGGCCGCGTCGATTAAGGGCATGTATTCAAAATGGGTTAGGGCATTATGAATAATGTAAATAAAATTGTATTCTACATTCAATTACCTTTCATTTCATATATATAATTTCTAAATAATTATCAAGAAGTGTATCATTAATTACATTACAAGTTTTTGACAGAATTTATGACCTGACTAGGTATATTGATTGCCAAAATCATTTCAATGAGGTTTAAAATAAGTAATAAAATTATTACTTTACAATTTCTCACAAATTCATAAATACATAACTTATATCAATGTTAATTGGAAGAGATTTTTAACCAAATAAGTTACCAATTTAAAAATTTTGCAGTTGTTGAGTACGGAAACAAATATCAATAGTACGGACTTTTGAAGCAGCAATGAAAGCGTTTTGCTATTATTTGTATAGAGTTAGGAAAATTGCAGAATATTTGCATGCAACAATAAACATCAACGTCTGCTAGAAACATGGAAATTGTTATTCATTACATTACATATTTCGCACGGGCAACAGATCATCGGTTTCTAAATAAGAATGTAATAGAAGGAATAAGACACATTTTCTGTTTTGTCTTTTCCTGGAAATTATGTTTTCAAACAAAATAAATATGATTGACTCACATCTTTTACATAAACACAATAAATATGATTGACCCATATGAGTCACAATATCAAAATATATTCAAAATAATTAAAATCAAAACCACAATACAACAGCAGGCTTACGCAGTCAGTTGTGATGCGAACGAATAATTAGCAAGTGAAAACAAAAACAAAACTAATAAGACGCTTGAGGTTTCCTTTTCCTCGTATAAAATATTTTGAGACAAATTTTATCCTTAATAATTAAAGAGGTAATCAAACATTAAAAATAACTGTGACACTTTACGCATTAATACATAAATAGCGTCAGCAAACAACGACTTAAGAAAATATATTAACGTAATTCGATCGTAAACATAACTATGTTACAAGTTAAAGTCATGCACCGAAGTTCAAATCATAGAAAATAAAACGATTCTTATGATACCTACATGTAACATTTTAGGCACCTTATGTTTGTTCATTCCGTTTATTATCTAAGTGCAGGACCGCAGGCGGCGCCGGGCGCGGACATAGTGCCAGAGGCGGCAGACATTTTTTTGTATCAAGTTTAAAAGACTGATATATATGTCTTTTCTTCGGTCCATAAAATATGATAGTAACGATTCTTTAATGTTTTTGTATTTGAAGCATAGTCCACACACGTTCCAATGATTCAAAATGAGAAAGAAATATGTAGACACTCATTTAGAAACTTATTAAAATATGAACAAAGATTAATTTAATTTGAATGATGGCCTTAAACCTCAAAAGATAATCTGCATAGCACATTAGATTTTACTAAGGCATATGCAATAATTTTTCGCGTCCTCTCGCTCCGGCCGCGCGCGTCCCGTCTCATTGGATACAATTCCTTTAGGAACTAGTGATTGTGCAAAATAATGTATACAATGTGTGTTTGTTAAAGCATCGAATCTCAGACCAGTTCATGCATACAGGGTAACAAGCATAATAAATTGCTTTGCATACATTTTATTCGTTTTTTTTTTTAAATACGATACATAAGTATAATAAATTAGTTTCCGTCTGTCACCTTCTATGTAGTAACTGGATTGAAGTTCGAATGTGGTACTTGCGCTTGACATTACTTACTCTACTAAGTTATTAATTTAGACTCGATGCGTCTGACGGCGGTGAAGCGTTACTTTATATATGAACTTCTTATATATTTTGTCTATATACTAAAACTGTATTCTAAAATAAATAAATAGTGGCGACAACACAAACTGCTTCAAATATAACGCGTGTTTAAGCTAAAAATAAAAAATCTAAACAGATAGACTTACTCATTTATTGATTAAATTAAATTATTTATCGTACTGTGATAATGCACGGCCAAATTTTATTAAGGATTTCACTAATTAAAATTACGGCATTTCAAGAAAATTCTCTCTATTAGGGATATCTTTGATTTAGAAAATTTTAAGTTATTTTCCATGAATGTCAATCTCATATATGTATATTTTAGATTTGTAGCTTTTCGAAGTCATTTTGTGCTGATTACATTTTTACATTGTCATGTTGTCACCACTGTTCGAACAAGTAAACGTGTCGGACCGCTCAGTAGTGCGAGCGAGACGGAGCACAGCGTGCGGTCTTGTCGCCTCGCTCCGTCGGCTCTGACACATATTGTGCGACAAGTGATGTGCCGAGAATGAGACTAATTTTCAAATGTATTACAAACTGAATTTATCGAGCGACTGAGCCGCTTTCGTATGATATCTATAAGTTCTTTGAACTCGAGATTCAATTATTAAAATGTAATCAAATCAACTATTTACACATCATAAGAAGAATTGACAAAATTATACACAAATTGACAAATAATTCGAGGTAGAATGATCACAAGAATGTTGGTAAACTCAAGTTACAATAATGAACACTTTTATGAAGCCAATACGGTGGGGCGGCCACGTCCGCGTGTGCATTTCGTGCACAAATTTCCAAGCGCGTCCGGTACACGCAAGTACCGCGGAACGCGACAATCTTGGCAGCCGATACATTGGTGATGGGGTGAAATGAAACTGTTGTGTTGTGCGGAGAATCCGCAGTGCAATCCGCACGTTTGCAAGTGGGCGTGAGCAGAGCCCGCCGCGGGCGCGCGCCGGCCCTAGGGGATGCGGATAGACTGCAGCACTTTGCTGGCCTGCAAACACAAACACGACCAGGTGGGTCTCCGTGTCGCGACGATTAGGAAGTAGTACATAGTGATGAAATTATTATATTTCTGGGAGTATGCATTAAATTTCAATTTGTCTTAAATTTGATTACAATAATTAATGAACTTTTGTTAACCGAACCTCGAGGTTAGTCTTAGACCGAATCTTCTACAGCTTAGTAGCTATTTAACACTAAGCTGTACATAAATATAACATAATTACGTTAAAATAATGGCTTGAGAATAGTCAAAAATTATTTGACTATTCTCAAGCCTATTTGTATTTCTTTTTCTATGTTATATAAAGATGTAAATGATTAATTTAAGAAATAAAAAAAATCATCCATATTCCCAAAATAAATAAATTACGATTGATACGACGATAAAATACGATTGTGAATACTGTACGCAATACGTCTAAACGTTCCGACGTATTACGACGTACCTCGTACTCGGTGTCGGTGGTGATGAGGCCGGTGACGGCCAGCAGCTGGTACTGGCGCGCGCGCAGGGCGCAGGCGCCGCGCCGCAGCAGCCGCAGCGC
>DWLR01001993.1:0-16564 GCA_018246295.1 Papilio alexanor hazarajatica
CGCCAACCCGCCTGCCAAGCGTGGCGATTATGGCACATTTCCCCCCAATGATGTTATCAATGGGGGAGGCCTATGTCTAGCAGTGGACGATCACATAGGCTGAGGTGGAGGATTATTCGTATAATTTTTGAAATTTTTTCATGAAACCCCTGAGACTTTTCTGAATCATTCTTCAATCATATATTATTGATGGATATTATTTCCATGATTCGATTCTATTACTAGTCAGCTAGCACCAGTTACCATAGATCCGATCCTTGTATAAACGCTAAGATTTGTTTATGATATGCATAGATAGATTTCAGTTCAAACGAGGTCGCCATTTTAAGTCTTTTCCAGGGTCAGCAATCTTTGTTGGCTGTTGGTCAAAATTAACCAAAATATAAGTACTATATTTAAGAGATGTTATGGATCCTAGATTTCGTTTTTAATTAGTTTTTTTTTGTTGTAAAAAATAAGAAATATGAACGAAATAAATTGTTGCTCAGAAACAAATTTGCGTCACTCGAAATTATTAAAAGAGCCATTATGATGGCGATTCATGTCTACCCATTTTTAAGGACATACCTTATGCTATGTTTAGTATCATATTTTACTTTATAGAAAAATATTTTATTTTACATGCATAAAAGGGGCAAGAAAATTGTCATAATGTAGTTAAATGTTGATCGATTTTACTTTTGACGTTATCAAATATCATCTAACACAGCAACGGACAATGTAAGTACACAAGTAAAATTTATTTTCAATATTGTGATAAAATACTCGTATAACAGCGGCGATTTCGGCCCCTCAGCACCTCTGTTAGAATTAATCACTGTCACAAAAGGGTTAAGGTTATTGTAACCCTTACTTTAACGCATTGTAAGTCTCGTAATATGTGCGACTATAAATTCTCAGGATATGTTTTGGAGCAGATTTCTAGATTATATTTTAGAATTATTAAGGTATTTAAAATGAAATACTGAAGGTAGGATCAGCGTTATTTTTATGTCCTTGAATGTAATATAAAATAAAGTTAGATTTTAAAAATGAAAAATGAAATCTATTGAGAACGTAAATAAATTGGATTCCAATTACATCATTAGTCATTATCATCCTTTTAAAGAATCTCTTCATTGAGAGGGCAATACTTACTTATTCTCAATTTACCTTAAAAAAAACCGTTTGGCTCTAAGGACACTGATTCAGTCACAAATTAAATAAAATCATATTTTTTTTAGTTCTTCTGAAAACGACGAAAAATTGAATTATTAAGTTCTGCTGGTTTAGGGTATTTAATTTTAATTTTAATTTTAGTAAAGCTTTCGTTACTTTTACTAAACAGTTATACTAAATTATTACGACAGAACATTTGTATAAATCAAAAACACGTTGTATTGTGCTCGTACAATGTTCTTCACGAATTTACGACACAGGCAGCATGTGTTAGAAATTACCCGTCTAGTTACAGAAAAGCTAAAAAAATGTGAATAATATGTTTTTCATACAATAAGTTGTTAAGTTGTAGATAAATTTATTGATAATTAATTATAGGGTTGTTTAGCTTTCTTTACGTAAACGCAGTGTTACAGGCAGATATTTTTACATTTAAAATGTATCGAGAAAGAATATTGAAAAAATGTTATTAAATTCACAATTGTAATAAAGAGAATAAAAATGTATGATCATAACTTTTCTAAAGGTTCAATATTTAGTTGACAATATAAGTCTATTACAATAAGGACATGTTAACAATATCAATCCTATCACCTTCACTGCTTCTGTATTTTCTTTCATTTAGATTTGCGACCCTTTTATTTTGATAACTGAATATTAAATAGGATAAGATTGTTCAAGTCAAAATATCACATCTATATTAATGTTATAATAATAATCATAATGTATAGTATCTATATTAATGTTATCATAAAAGCTGAAAAATGTGTTTGAACCAACTAATCACAGAAGTAACCAATCGGATTACAAAAATTGTTTTTGAGTTTGATAGCCCAGTTTTTAGGAAAGATTATTGGCTATTTAACATCCGACTATGACCATACGGTCATATATACCATACGACTGTGACCATACGGTCATATATACCATACGACTATGACCATACGGTCATGTACATGTAGATAGTATTTATGTAATAATATATTGTTTTGAGATAAGTAGGCTTACTTAAACTTTTTATTGATATTTTTGTTATAAAATATTTGCAGATAGATAAAAGCGAATAAACGTCGGTTTAATTTCACCGGGATTTGGACACACATAATTCTTTCACCGACACGACCGGATCGAAAAATTCACCGCGAACCTTTCGGGTGACGATAATGGAATCGCTGTTAAAAATTATGGCCCACAGATTTACAGGTCGTAAGCCATTTATATACAATTATCTAATTAATAATAAATCAATTATAAATATTTAAATCCTTATATTAACAAAGATTAACTAACATGAGATATTTATAATGCACAAGTTAATATCGCCGTCTATAGAGAACCAGTGATCTATCTCCGACCCAGTTATTGCCCTGTTGACAGTAGGTTAATATTTTTTGCGTATGTATGTATGAGGTATGTATATGTAAGTCCTTGCTCCATTCTGATGGAAGAGCTTTCTATTAGTGAAAGAATTTTTAAAATCGATTCCGAATTAAAACCTGGAATAGCTTTTCACTTTAAATAAGTATATAAAAAAAAAGTTAAGAGATTATTAGTAAATAATCTCTTAACGTTTTATTTTTTTAACAAAAACAATACCGACTTCAAATTTGTATAATTATTCCCTTTTTAGGGATACGGAATAGAAAAAAAAAGTTTCATTATAGTTCGCTTCGATATCGGTTCCTATGGTAATGTTGGCAATAACTCTTTGAAACATGTTAACTATTATCGAAATTAATATATGCGGAATCAAATAAAAAATCAGATAGGAAAGCGTAAGAAAGGAAAGTATGCGAAGCCGCGGGAAATATTTAGTTTCATTTACAATCATTTAAAGTCACGCTACGCCTCATTACAAATCCATTCAACCCAAACAGGGCTTGTCTTAAGTCTACCAATAGGTCAATTTTCCGTATATTTCGGGACATATACGTGGTGTGGCCGCTTCAATATATTAATTCTCGCGTAATCTCTTTGATGTACCGCCACCTGAGTTATCGCCTAACGTCAAACGGCAATGTGAATGCCGTTGCCAAATTATCGCGTTAAGTTATGGCTATATCTACGTTAAACGTCCATCATCGCGATAAGTCACGGCATTTCCCGTTCATGTGGCCCCAGCATGAAAGACAGGAGTGTAAACTTTTTTGTTTATTAAAATGGTTTAACGTTTCATAAGTTATTTACTATACTATTACAATATACGGAAAAAATAAATAAGAGTTTCGTGTAAAGAATCTACAGATGAAACGAGGTTTCCGCATTCCGCAAAGGTTTTCGCATTCTGTCAGCAGAACATTCCGATAAAGGGATACTGGTCGTCTGGTCGTATATAACGCCGACATTGTTCGACACTTTTAGTATAACAATTTATACCCGCGTCAATGATATGCAAACCTTTTTGTTCTAATAAATCCTTACAATATCAAAAATGATACGGAAGTAATAATTTACTGTATAAATTTTATTTTATGATTTAATTAACCTGCTTCAAAAAAGGACCTCCTCTTTTCTCGATTTACTTGTATTTTTTTATGTTTGTTACCTCAGAACTTATTCATTTATGAACCGATTAAAAAATATTTTATTAAAAAGTGAACATTTGCAAATGGGACCCATTAAATTTTGAATGGTATTGAACCTTGAAGATGTACCTAAAATTTGCATATTGGTAGATTTAAGGCAAGCCCTGTTTGGCTTTAATTTACTTTTAATGAGAATTACCGCGGCTATAAATAAATAACTCAATGACTTTTAAATAAAATTAGATAAATTCGAAGTCAGTTTTGTTAAAAATTTAAATATTTATATACAAGACAGCAAGATAAGACAAAAACAAAATAACAAAAAAAAAATTGGTTGTCATATCGAAAAAACAAATTGCAATTTATACAACATATGAATATATGTCATTTTAATATAAGCTACACAATTACAAACATACAAATATTTCCTCTATATACTTCATTTTAAAGGTAGACAAATTTAAAAAAAAAAGAACTATTTTTTATGTCATTCCTGGTACGCTTGCAATCTATTTTTCCACTCCACTACCTCCTTTTTTTCCCGTCATTACTCATTATCGTCGCGGACGGCCCCATGGTTTGTTCTTGCTAGTTTATACTACAATAGACAACGATATTATTCGGCTAAATATGTACCCAGGATTAAAAATAACAATGGTTAATAACTGAAATTTTCGATGCTTTATTGTGTTATCGATACATTGACGCTTCTATTAGGTCATTTCTGCATCGAAACTCCGATACAATCATCAATGTATTCGCCATGTAAAAAAGTCTCATGTCGATATTTACAACTAGTGTTTAATAAAAAAAAAACAATAAGCACAACAGACTGATTGTACTCCTTTGACGAAATACGAATTGAATGATACCTCACTCTTTAAATCGGTCCAACCGTTTAGGCTCTAGTAGGTAACACATCAGAACCGACATATTATATACATATATGTATATTCCATTATACATTGACCCGACATACATATTGGTGTAGGGGGTATATACTCACATGCTACATATTACATATATATACTAACACATTTCCATACCCTCAAAAAACATAATCTAAAAAACAGTCGAGCAAAGGTATAATTTTTAAAATATTCGTGTACGAAGAAGTGGTTGTTGTAAATTTGTCGGAACATGAAGCAAATGCCTCGTCTAGTGGCACTCATAACAGCTTGCAACATGTTCAAAGGCAATAATTGCCATAATCAAATTTGTTATTGCTCAGTTGTACGGCACTAGTCATATGCAGCCAACATTTTAAATTGTTAGTGCTCTTTTATAAAATGTTAATAACAATATACAAATTTTACGCTTGGATAATTAAATAATAAATTAGCAAGGTACAAGACGTTTACTACAATCGGAGTAGATAGATGGTAATACATAATCATTTTTACATAACTATCTATGTAAAGTACTTAAAATTACAGTCCTGGATATTAGCCTGTTATAAGATAAAAAATCATGCATGTCTATATATTCTCTTTACTTGAAAATCATCTTCCATTTCCCATCCTTTCTTTATGAGGAAATGGTGGTAAGGGTAAAAGAAATAAAACTGGATCCCACTCATTCGGGCCTCAGGACTTTCTCATCGGACTCGGGATCGGTCATCGGTCGAAACGCAAAAATACTTTTAAATCACGCATGTCTTCTGTGGTACGAGGTTGTGGTACTACTCCCCTGGTCGAGTCGACAGTTCGTGCAGCAGCTGATGTTCTTGCAGACTCTGCCACTTTTATTCTTTTTCAATTTACTCGTATTCTTCTCATAAATGTTAATAAAAATTAAGATAATGTTAAATTTATATTCAACTTACTCTCTCCACGATATGTGGCGTAGATTTCAGCTGACTGTACATCTCAGCTGTACCGACAGTGTGGTGTTCAGGCGGTTCTAGCAGTCCCAGAGTCGACACCACCGCCAAACTTATCCCCAGCACCACGAGCAAGATTAACGTACATATGCACACTTTTGACTTGTTCGACATCACCATCGCCATAATGAATGTTAGTTTAATATTACACTATTTAAAAACTTTCGCAGATGTTTAAATTGTTCACATCATATTCAATTTCATTAGGTATGTTTACACAGTTTTCAATTAATTCAGAGGGTTTTTAATTATTTCATTTTTTTATTCATTGGGTTTCAAGAATAAAATTGAAATTAATTTGCTCGACTAGATTAAATAAGACTGTATAATTCGTTTGCTAATGTTTTACATCTAGTATTCAAAATAAAAAAGTATTAAACTAATTCAGAAACGAAACCTATTTAACCTTGGTATTTGAAATATAAAATAAATAAAAATATTTCTCACTCCCGTAGCCAAGAGGGGTAGGCAGAGATTATGGATTTCCATTTGGCGCGGTCCTGTTCTTTACATTTCTCTCGCTTCTTCTACATCAACACATCTTCACAAGTTTTTGAATTATATGGAGTTAAAAGTAATGTAATATATGGGACACGTGTTAATTTAAAAAAAAAATCGTTTATTTGTATAACCCCTGGTTGTCGAAAACACAAACCAAATATCTCCTTTTGACCGTAGATGAAAGAAATCCTTCAATATTTTTTAATTACAATAATTAGTCTACTTTGTTTATGTTTATAATTTAATTTTTTTCTAAAAACATACTTTTTGTTTTATTTTATGTTGTATTAATCTTTTTTATTAAGCTTACCCTGTTTGTGTTTTTTATTTATGTATTTCATCTAAGTAAAATTAAGTGAGTTTGTTCAATTTAAAATTCATTAGATGCCCAATATTATTGTACTACTAGACTTAATGTTCCCTTCCTTACTAGTAAAAATTTTATTAGAAATCTGCGTATGTTTTTGAAGTTATTTCTTAATTATTAACCATATTGTTTCAATAAACGAATGCCAGATTTTTGGAGATTTTTTATTATTTTCAATTTTGGAGGTTCATGGTTTAAAAAAAAAATTCTGATGTCGCTAATTTTAACTGTAGCTATTAACATTTGGATATGACAACACATAATGTAAGATTTTAACCAACTGAAACAAAACTCTAATCCCGCAATCTGACGACTAAAATAGAGTCAAGTATTCATTGTGGCTTTTGTTCCGAGTTCCATTAAATACTAATACCCGGTGGTGACGTGTGCGTAAATAACGCAACAAAACGATCTACGCAGAAAACTGCATAATATTCTATTCAGAACGGGCGTCTATTGAAGGAGTGAAGCGACGTGAATATTTCCGTCTACAAAGCTGGCTATAATGCGAAGCGACAAAGTCGACTGCTCCGTCAGGATATTTCTATAGTCACGTCAACTGTCTGATACAAAGGTGAACTTTTTCCATTCAGTGAAGAGCCAACGAATTTGATTGTTATGGAACATTATACGAGGATCGTTTGTTTTTTTTTTTTACGTGTACAATCATTGCGGAAAATAGAATATTGAATGTAAAGGTGTTCTACATTTATAATTATAAATTTTACTAGTATTTTACAATTATGATTCATAAAAACAATATTAATGATTTACAATTATTATAATTTTAAGTCGGAATAAGACAATATTAATTACCGACGTGCATGTATAGATGTACAGATATATATCTATAGATCTATAGATGTAGAAAAGGCGAGAGAGGCGTGTTAGGATCACGCCTAGTAGAAATCCGTAACCACTGCCTACTCCTCTGGGTGGAAGTGAGTATTTCGAATGTATGTTAACAATGAATCTGAGATTAATGTCTAAATTTATTTTGATTTACAATTTCATAACTAACAAAATATTTCATTTAGAATATTGTGTTTTTAAATAGCCTTTATTCAGACATTACAATTTATGTTGTTTATTCTCAAGGAAAAAGAAATAAATAAAAAAAAAATTGGATATAAAGCGCCTGCATTTTTTTACTGCATTGCATACTTGAAACTTTGCATTGACATAAATATAGGCGTTACGGGAATGAAATAAAATTAAGCAGTAATTTAATTGAGACGCAAAAAATACAAAAAGAAATTACTTTTAGGTAGCTTTTATCTACTATCCTTATAACCTATAGTAGTATTTCAACTAACCCCTGAAAACCCTGACCCCCATCAACTGTGTCCGAGTCATAACCAATGGGGAACAATGTTAAGTATAATTTTTTTACGAAGATCATCCCTTATTAAGTTAATTGGAAGCAACTTTGGAATATTTTCTAAATATTGAATTAAATTCGATCAAATACAAATAAATATAATCTTTAATACCGCTTAATACTGCTTCATAAAACGAATATTCTATTGGTATAATTCTACAATTATTTTATTTATCATATTAAATTATGTTATTTTTAAATACGCTGCTATTATGTGACATAAAATATTTTATAAGATAATTGATCTGATGTTAAGAAGAATTTGAAACAAAATAAGAAAAAACTACGCTATAACGTAAAGAATAATGACTGTATAACGGAAAGATATAATTTAAAGAAGAAAATAAGGTGTGGTGATATGAAGAGATAAGAGATAGATGTAAAGAAACAACTGCTATCCGAGAAAAGCCACCGTCAGTAAATTTGGAGTACACTGGTAGATGGCTTTGTCGCTCCAGGGACTTTTACATAGAAAATAAAAAAGGGAAGACACGTCACATATAAGATTTTAAAATAATTCTTTCCGCATAAACTTTCACAACAACATAGCTGTAAAAGTTTTAAAGTAAAACATTCCGTTATGATTATTTTCCTTAAAATAAAATGTAAAACTAAACTCATCTAGAACAATTGAATTTATATCTATATATTTTATGTCATGTAGCTTATGTTCCTAAGTAAGATACTTATGAACTGAAGTGAAAAAGTTTATTTCTATGATTTAAAATTTTAAATATATTAATTTTACGCTTAGTCATATTTTTAGTACGTAAATAATTATTTGTAAAAACAAATAAACTAGTATATGTCGTTAACTATTTTTCAAAATTTAATTAACCTATAAGTAAATTTAAAACAAACATTTTAATACATACACTTTATAAGTAAGAGTTTTAAAGGTTAAAAATAACTAATACACGGTACATAATTGTATCGTTAAAAGTTACGTATGACACTATTTCAGCACATGGTTGTTAACACACACAAGGGCGTAATAAACTGCCTAATCCAACACGATTGGCCCGTTGAGCGGCAAAGGTAATTTAAAACTGCCCGGAACACGAACGCGCAAGGAGTGCTTTAAAAATCAAAGATGTATCGGGATGCTGGGAACGTTTAAGTACACGCGACGCCAGCTAACTCACAACTAAAATCTGATAGTATCAGCTGTTGGGAGAAGTCGATAGTAGAGGCGTCGTCTAGTCTGCCACGGTGACCTCTTTACGAAAGCCTATTGACGTCTATTTGTACCAGAAGCTGGGAATTGCGTAGGCTTACGTGCCAATACGCGATCCAAAGGCTCGCTTCGGAATCTCGAATTACGAAAATACGACTGTGTTTAATAATATTAATAGAAAAATTGTAGAAATGTGGATTTGGGGAAAATAATCTTTGTTATTCATTGACATACTATCATATTACAGTCCTAATTCAATGTCAGTGTGATACTGATATTGAATTAGGTAATATGCTTTAATAATGTATTAAATTGTAAGTAAACAAAAGTATAATGGATTTTAATTAATTGGGTATTTCTATTAACCTAATGTAATAAATCTCACTACAATTAACAAAGATTTCAAAGTAAAGAAAAATGTTCTCACGACGTATACTGAAAGGGTTGTTGTAAATTAAAAACAATGTAACTTGTCAAAGAAAATATATCGCTTGGTGGAAATACAAAACTGCACCAGTTTTCTCTTTTGTATTGATTAGATAGGATAGGCATTATCCTTGTTAACAAACGACATAATGGCGCCGCGTCGTCTGCGGACATGACCCCGTTGTCTACTCCGCAGTGGTCTACTTATAGTTGGCATCGAGGTTTTTATACAAATGAATATATGTATGAGGAAGAAAAATATTTTTATATGAAATCTAAAAATTTAAATATTATATAAATATTATAAAAATATTTTATTTAAAAAAATAATAAAAAATATTTTTTATTTATATGAATATTCATTTTTAAAATACAGGATGTTCGAACATTTACGGAAAATCAAGATTTTGACCGAAGATATGATTTAACTCAACTTATTTAAAATTGTTATTGATATTTTTACATTCTTTTTCAAAAAAGTGGAAAAGTATTTAAAACATTTGATTCATTTTCTGGCCACCTCTGAGAAAATCAATTAATTGCAGCTTCTTATGATATGACTGACCGGTTGGCGCCGTGGCAAGACACTTGTCTTTCGCGCCGCAGGTCGTGGGTTCGATTCCCACCCAAGACAAACATTTGTGTGCATGAGCATGTCTGTTTGTCTTGTGTCTGGATGTAAAGATCATCGGAGGACGGGCAGCAGCGTCCTTTTCTTAATACGATGGAACATACTGCGGTCGCCAACCCGCCTGCCAAGCGTGGCGATTATGGCACATTTCCCCCAATGATGCTATCAGTGGGGAGGCCTATGTTCAGCAGTGGACGATCATAGGCTGAGGTGGATGATTATAAAAACTAAGTCACAATAAAATGTCTATCCAAATTTTTGTAATCGCATGTATATTTTATGCAATTTTTGTGGATAGTTGCTCTACTGTATAATTGTCTGCTGTCTATATTAGTAATTAAATGTAGAAGAAGTCGCCAACATTATTGGGCTAAAGTGAAATCAGTATCATATATTATTAATTTGGTACACATAAACCCAACTGGGATTCCTTATACCACCCTGGCATATTCTGCTAATCACTCTATCATAGTACATTTTTCGACTCACATTTTATTTTATTACAAACCTCTGTATCTATTCCAGAAATATTCTTTTTCTCAAAATTTAAATTATTTTTTTCAAGCCTTTATTAAATTTACGTGAATTAGTAAAAAGCTTTTTTAGACTTTTTACGAACAACTTTCTTTACTTTTTTTTACATCAAAATATTTATAACAATTTTATTACAAATATTTGAATAAACAAGTAAAAGAATGTTAACTAAAGATATTTCTAGAAGAATTTTATCTTGCTCATCATAGAGACATTTCAAGGCAAGAACGTAATTTATCCAAAGAATTCTAATAACGTTAGACATCTGCGACTACATGCTGTGGTATAAGTTTAAAAAAATCAAAGAGATTAAACAGCCTTAGACTTTGTACACTTTCTTTTTAAGTATTCGTATTCCAACTGTAACGATATATCGTTACAGTCGTATTACTTATTCTTCGAAAGTTTTAGTTGTAAAATATGTCCCACTTCGTGGGTATTCAAATCATATGACGGCAACTATTATGTTAATAGACATTAGGAAAATTACCACACGCTTCTAGAAGAGATCCCACTGAACAGTCATTTACGATTCTGATTCTGAGACACCTCTTTTAAATCATCTGTCTGCGTTTCGAGGACTTACTTTTCTGACCTATTCTGTCAAAATTGGCAGTCAGAGAAATAAACATTTAAAAAGACAGTCTAGATCATCTTCGGCAGATCCACTTGCTATTGCGGTACTACTTTCTGCTTCAATGTTCGGTTTCTAGCCCATTACTACGGTGGTAGTTTAGGCCTCTTTGGGTAAGTTAGTCGATGTACAGTATAGTCATTTCACTCATATTATGCTATGCTCATCTCGTGAAATATGCGACTGTGTGCGCTCGTATTTCATTGAATCACAAATTTCATTTGTCGCGCCTAAAGAATTATAACTTCATAATTCTTTCACCAAAGGAAAGCGCTTCTATCAGCGAGTAACCTTTGCTTTATTTTATATTGTTTATCTATTTGTCGACTATAAAACATGCATGACAAAATTAAGGCTTTCGAAAAAAAAAAAAACACTGGTCACTATATACTGTTGAATCAGGTAAATTACTCCACGAAGTCAATGCTTGCGATGTCGTTATATATCGATCGTGACTTCATCCGCGTCACGCGTCACCGTGTTTGCGCTGACGTCCGTGCGGCATCGAAGCTCCAGTATTCATTTAATCTCGTCATGTCACTCCTGTGACGGGACAAGCGGGACGCGTGACATATGTCACTTTGACAGGGACATAAATGTTTATACACATATACATGTGTGTATATAGCTACAATGTAGATGTTTATACGAGCGAGCGGTGTAGTCGAGCGATAAACTCGGGGACGTTATGTATACTGCCCACGAACTACTTGAATAAAACATTTATTCATTTCATTTAGCAATAATGCTATGGTAAAGTGCGAAAAATTATAAAACATTTATGGCATTTTACGACTATAATTATTTTTAAGCAGTTATTAAATTATAAAAGAATATATTAATTCGTTACGATAAAACGGTGACGTGTGTTGCGGACGTAGCAGTGGTTTTATCACGTAGTGGGAACGTTGCAACCCTTACAAAGTAGCTGTATGAATCTCCTCGGTTTATATATGAACACTTCTAAATTTCTCTGGGAAGTAAAGTTTATATTACGTTTTTATCTGACTGACCCAGAAGAATACCATACATAAAATCTATGTAAATTAAAGCGTTGAATTTTAAGTATCTATTCAAAACTAAGTAAGTACTTAGGTTTTTGAACGAGCAAGCATTGAAGACCAATGAGTAGATAAGTGTGGTAAAATATAAAAGTAACAGTAACTAGAATATTTGAAGAGGGTAGAGGGGTCGCACTTTTTAGCTTAATGGGGCTGTTAGGACGAGGACTTTAACGACTTCAATGAATTAAATCAAGAACGTGCTCTTGGACCACATAATTTAAATTTTACCACAAAAATTAACCTATTATGACAAACTATTTAGTGTAGCATCTATCTATTTATATCACTAATATTAGAAAGCGGAATTATTTTTGCCTTTGTCAGCCCAATTTTTACGGAACGTACAGTCTATCTAACAACACGGTGCAACAATTACAAGCGGAGCAGAAAGAAAACTGTAGATTTAAAAATTACAGAAGGATTTCCATCGCATTTTGCATTTATTACTTTTCAAAAGCTTTTCAGACCATATCTTTTTAGAACCTTCGTCAAAGTTAATGACTTAAATATCATTTAAGTTCTTATAGATTTTTCACAAATGTCTTAAGATGTCTTAAAAAAATGTTTTCATTAAACTTTAACGTAAACAATCGTGTCACATGTTTTTTTTTCGTTTTCACATTTTAATGGCAATATCTGAAAAAGTATGAATAATTATTAGTTTATGCTTATACCACGTGACGGCTTTCAATATTATCATTACATAGCGTGAATTTCAAACTAAGAATTTTAAATTCAACGAAAGAATATACTAAACTAGAAAGTTAAAAGTCTGTAAAGTTTTCATTACAAACATACGATCGATATATAGAACACTTTTCAGGAAATCCTTATTTACGTACATCCGTAGAAAAAGCATTTATAGCAGCATAGAGTAGGAATTAGTGTATAACATATCGTAGAAAGTAATCGCAGAAAATTGAACAAATCTCTCAAATTACCGTAAACCTAAAACTAAGTTTTTTAAATAACTTTATTATGTTTTAAATAAAACAAGTGAAACTGTAACGTATGTATTCTTTATATTTATCATTTGCTATTACGGCACGGGTACATTAATATATCGGGATTTGTTTAGGCATGTTTTGAAACTAGTTCAAACGAAATTTCCAGTTTTATCGCTCGGGATACTGATAGTTGTATGTAATCGGCCTCGATCATCACTTACCAGCTATTGCCAAATGCAACATCGAGTACTAAAATATAAATGTAAGCTCACACTTTATTGGAATGGCATCAAAATAGAGTACGTCCGTAAAAGCTAGTGCGATGTACTATCGTAGTTGATCTGTGGAGTGAACTGCAGTCCTAATCTCGTAATCATAGTGTACAAGGTCGTAATTAATAATTTCCTTCTGTTAAAGATTAATTTTAAGTTACTAAAATGTTATTAAAGGATGGCGATACATCAAGACTGACTGCCTAGATAAGACTGATCGGTTGGCGCAGTGGTAGATACTAGCATTTCACGTCGCGGGTCGTGGGTTCGATTGCCACACAGGACTAAAATTTATGTTCATGAACATGTTTGTCTGTCTTGAGTCTGGATGTAAAAGACCGCCGGATGACGGGCAGAAGCGTCCCTTTCTTAGTACGGTGGAACATACTATGATCGCCAACCCGCCTGCCAAGCGTGGCAATTATGACACATTCCCCCAAATGATGCGATCAAAGGGGGAGGCCTATGTCCAGCAGCGAACGATCATAGGCTGAGAAGGAGGAGGAGGATAGATCAAGGTTCGGCTAACATTTTGTTGGTTGGGGATTTCGTGTATGGCCGTACTGTTTAAACGATTTACTGTTAACCTATTGTTAAACAACTTGATATTACTATTGGACTTGCAACTACTATTCTGCAATAATTAATAAAAAGTTTGCATTTTAAAAAGTGTTTACATTATAAACATCTGCGCAATATCCAACAAAATTTATAGGTATTTATTACCGAAACCCAAATAACTTAGTCGGCCTTTGTACTATAAATGATAATTGAATAATTTGTTATAATTATCACCCTCCTAGGTGATTCATATAAATTCGAAATTAAATGCAAAATATCGTCAACAATTTCACGAGGACTGTTAGAATTAAACGTTGGCTCTTAACGATATTTATGGTCCATTAACGTACTCGTTTAAATTTATTTTCAAATTTTATTTACAAATTAAAATCACAAAGTCACTTTTCCGTTTCTCAACAAACACTATAATAATTTATAGGTAATTGATAGCAACCAAGAAACAACAAAATCTAATTAATTACCGTCAGTCAGTCACAGCAACATTCGGAAAATTTCCATTTACACTTATGAGCCTTCAATATTTTACTTGAATATTGTTATCATACTCTTCGTGATATAGTAAAAGAATAGTGAATATTTTTTGCTGGGACAGAGAAAATAGAATACGAATGAAACAAACAACAGTTAATTAAAAAAAACATACTGATCAGACTCATAGATATTTACATACATATATACTCGTGAAAATCATTACGGTTTGTCCGACTGAGGTGCTACGATTCTCTTTCCATTTTTCGTTCATTCCTCCTTTGTTCGTCTTCATTCGCTCTCTCCTACTTCCTGCAAGAAAGTTAGTAACGCATCCGTACATAATTATCTTTCAAGCCTTACGGACATTACGTTGCGCGCCACCTTGAATTGAACAAACTACAATTGTTGCGAAGAAGTAAAAGATTGAGTAAACTTCTTGTTGAATCATGTCAATTTGCGATAAATTCTTTTAGAAATACGGCAGTATCATAATAGAAATGTTGAATGAATTATTTTTATAAATGTTCTTGAATGAACGGAGTTGTTCGTGAAGGAACGGATTTGAACTTTTACCGTATAGTATGATTTACATCTGGAGCGTGCAAAGGTTATAGTGACATTTTGACGATTACTTTAACGTTCATATAATATGTCACAATGCACTTTTCCTCGCTTATCAGAATTCCTGTACTTTAAAAAGAAAAGATTCTATTATTTGTAATAAGCATATCATATAACCGATTTTAATGAAAAAGCTAAGCTATCCAGAAGTAAGAAGATGAAAGAAGATTTTCTGTATTTATAATATTATGCAATATTTTATTTAGAAATGCGAAGTAAAATTTTGCGGTGGGTATTTTAGACGAATACATTAAAAATTTAACGATTTACATTTTTGTGAATAGTAAGGGTGTTCTTTATATTGGTTGTCTTTACCTACAATATTTAAATCATGTATTCGTCAATTACACCATAAAATTAAAGGCTTGGCTCTATAAAGGTCTCTTTTAATCCTGCACAAACTGAAGTTCCGTAAAAAACTGTCTTTGTCTAGAAGATTTGTCAAGATGTTTTCACTGTTGTAGCAAAAACATCCATCTAGCCGAGCTAGGAGAACTAATCATCAACTTTACAAAGTGTATGCCGCAACGTGTACAAAAGGTTCTTATTATACAGAGTCTGAGTGGCCGCCGCACGCTGCGGGCGCCACTAAACAAGCGGTAGGCCCGCATTCAATTCCTGGCGCATGCATATTTGACTACATATGATTACAACGGGAACAACTTTTACGTACAACAACGTCTATTAATATTTGATTTCGAAATTGGATCCTTGTTCTTTCTTCAATAAAATTAATTTGATCTAGTAAGTGCAAGTAAAAATGATTTTGTGTATCAACTGATATTTTATTATGTATCATCCATGCCTATTCTGAAAATTTGAAAAAATTATAAAAGGATAATATTTTACAGGGTACACATCAAACACAATACACATAAAATGTAAAAGAAGAAAAAAAATTAGAAAGTAAGAAAAGGAAAAACGGGCAGTAGATTGAATGAACTAAAATGGTCAAACTAAAAGTTAAAAAAAAAACTTAATTGTTAAACATAAACTTTTTTAAATATATATTAATAATAAAAGATAGGTATTGGCTGCAGGTTATGCTTAGAATGATCGACTGTAATAAGTACCGATGTAATTTCTACTTTTTATATCTTACTAATTTTAATAAAAGGGAATATTTCAATAAATGAACACATGAGATTCGATAAATCTCATCTTAATGTAGCGACTTCAACTACTCAAAATAGGAAAACCTAATGTTCAACGAATATAATAATGTATATAAATAATAAAGTAGCAAATCCAGCCCGCCTCAGATATAGAACAAGTTGTAAAGTGAGCTAAGTTAGTAACTAAGCCAGGTATCCTTACTTCGTTATTTTTATTTTGTTTTCAACTCATAGATTTTCCAAAGTTCCTGTATACATTATGAACAAATTTCTATA
>DWLR01001994.1:0-16562 GCA_018246295.1 Papilio alexanor hazarajatica
ATTTGAATATCGAACTTGATCCAAAAAGGTCTCATATATATGCACTTCTAAGAACTTTTTGATTCACCCTCGTATATTAGATGGCTGACAAATGACGAAAGCCAATTTTACATGTATAGATGTAAAAGCAAGATGTATGTTTAATAGACTCGTAGAAGCAATCAAAGTTATCAAATTACCCTGTTAAATAGAATTTAGTGTCGATAATAACGGTCGCGTAACATTTCAGTTTTATACGTGGGAGCGGTGTTAGCCCGCCACACAACGGGATCGGGAAAAGTGGAGACTTATTGTTAGAGGTTCACTTTGGGTCGCTGCGCCACTTCAGTTAGTTATCAGTAATCACTTCCTACCTCTTTGGGATATAGTTGCGTTACCTTTAGATATAAACTCATACTTCCGTTTTGTATTATTCGATGTAGTATTTCAGTATACAATTTTGGCGGTTACGGTCATCGTTCATATTTTGAATTATATTTCCTTAAAAAATTTAACATTTTTTCGAAAATTATCATTAATTAGTACGGACGTTTCATGGTTAACAATTGTACTGTAGTCTCCTTGTTTTGCATAAAAGAACCGACGACCAACAAACGAGCTAGAATTTTGCTAACATTGGCCGGGTAATAGGATCCGTATCAGAGGTACCGTAGGAGGTACAGTCATCAGGGGCATTTGTTCCTTTTATAAATATTTTCTGTTGCCGTACATCTTTGATTAATTTTTTACGCAAATGTTCTAGTCTGGTAAATTTCTAGCTCTTTCGTACAACGGCAGTCATAAAATAATGCATTTTATGACTGCCGTTACAATAGTTTTATATCCTTTTATCTTTAATTTAAATGTGAAGTGGTTAAAGCTAGAGAAATGTACAGGTCGTATGATTTAATTGATCAGAAGATACGTTTTAGTTTTTAGTGGCAAATGGGCAATGCAGATGCGCTTTAGTGCAGAGTGCACTCGAGCGATGTTTCCACTCATGTCTAGACTAGATGAAAGCATGGTGACTTACGTAGAGCATAGAGGTTAAATAGCGACCGAAGGGTACGACATATTTGCCTGTGATGATTGTGATGTTGGTAATAATAGCCGTAAGAAGTGGGACGGAATTTTGAAACTTGTCTAACCTTGTCCGAGTTATGGTCATAAATATTTTGGTTATGGTCTCAAAGTACCGTAACTTTTTAAAAATATTTGACGCGATTTAGCCCAAATATCATGACATCTATCCGCAACCATGTGAACTTACAGAATAATTAGGTATAGACCAAAAAGTGTTGATCTAATTTATTTATTAAGTTCATATTATTAGACACCACAATATTCAAGATAGAATACAAAGTAAAGCAATTCGGGAGATAGACACAAAAGTAAAGAATTGCTGTGAACATTGAAACATTAAAAGAACATTCTTCGTAAGTAAAAAGAAGAGGGGACTAAACAATTTATTGGTCTCAAGCAAGTCTCATACTCGTATTTGAGAAATAAAAACCCACATACAAAAATAATTAAAACGCTGGTTCAAATGTAATATTTGTTAGTAACGGTTACACTTTAAATAATTAAAATGAACTAGAACTAGAGAGAGACTAGAGAACTTGGTTACAATTAACGGGATGTAAGATTGCACTTATAATTAGTTAATTGACAGTTGCTTTTTGCATGATTAAATTTATCAGGAAATATTTTCGATATTTCAAAATGCAAATAAAATTATTGACTGAGGATATTTTAGGAAAATACTTTTGTTAAACTTGAAACTTAATAAATACTCTGAATAGCGAGGATTATTTTCCAAACAAAAAACAAAATGCCGATTATATATAATGCGAAAGCTATTTGCATATGATACAATGAAAAAAATTGCCAAACTATTGTATAAATATTCTATTTGTAAATAAAAATAAAGTTCTATTTCACAATTGAGTTAAGTATATAATTGGATTCATCACTTTTAAACGGTACTTAAATCAGCGAAAGACGCAAACAAGAAAAAAGTACTTTGAGATAAGTGCTCACTGGACTTATATTAATAGCTTATCCCGTCTCTAAAATAATAAAAGTAAAAGGGTTAATTTTTTCTAAATGTCGCAGTTTATAAAGAAATGACATGCACTATATAAAGTCTACTTAATACTTCATGAACCTAAAAAGGTACTGAAAGGGTGCTATCTAAACTAAGTGTATATTTAGCGAGTAAAGTTTTACAGAAATTTATTTAACGGAACGGAAATTTATTTATTTAAAATTTTACTGCGTCGGCTCTAAGTATTGTATAAAAAGGAGGGCCATAACGCTCTGTCACCTGGGATCCTCCGAGCTTCAATGGCGCTAGAGGACACATTAAAAGGTTCGTCTGGAAAATATTCGGTCAGTCGTAAGACTTTGCTTCTTTCTTATTCTCTATATTCACGTTTGTCTACGGTTTCAAACAAGAAGCACTTTAATCTCTTTTCACTGGACTTACAGCCAAAGGAGTTACGTTCAATTGCAAATGTTTTAATTATAGTGGGAATAGATATAAGGTTAAGCTGCTCTGCTGACCATATACGAATAACTGAATTTTTACTATGTCTCGGATCAAGCATACTCTGGATCCTTTCTACAGCATGAATTGGAATTGATTGAATTTGGTATAACTTTGGTCCAAATATAGAATGTTTCGTAGCCACTTTGTCTAGGATGCAGAGTCCGCAAAAAAAAATATTATTCGCCAAAAGTACTCCATTAGTAATGAAAGAAGCCTCATTAGGTTTTCATTTTGTATTCATTAACGTGTTAGCATTTTTTTAAATTGATCTTAGAATACTGATCTAAGCCATTTTTAGAATCGCTTTAACAATCTACAGATTCTATAATTCTATTCTATACTGAGCAATAGGTGATGCCCACTCAGTCATCCACATTACACAAAGATTTGTGTATATAGTTTCAATCGTTCAAAAAACGCTTGACTGTTTCTCCGGATTAGGTTTTTGTGCTTTTTGTAACTCCCTAGTTACAGAAAGCGCAAAATTACCCTGAATTAACGAATTAAATTAAGAAATTGATTTATTGTAAATCGACTTTCATATCTCGCAACGATCATTTAAATCGCATCCATAAACAAGTGTTCACCTTGACCAAATCAATCATTATCACTAACACGTATATGGTATTGATTGACAACCATAACTCTGGTCCTCCTTGCTAGTGTCATAACTAGGGAAATAAATACATACGTTGGCAGTAGCAATATTACGAGTTTTAAAAGCGCGCTTTATTGGCTATTTTATATTTTTGTTAGATGGATAGTGTTTATTCTGTGTCAATATCAATCTCTTGGAATCACTTAAATGTAAATGATAAAAATATCATCTGAGAATTACACACGTTTATATAAATCTTAATGAATAATACGGTTACCAATAACAATTTTATGTTCCTTCGCAGTATTGTGTACCGCCTCACCACTATTCGCTTACACATATTATTAGATTTCCTTTTCTTTTTCTGGCAGCCCAATCTTAAGATGTAATTATTGAATTTTAGAAATAGATCTAATACCTAGAATCATTTGTATAATATATTTTTATTGTTCTCAGGTTGTTTTTGTAATCGTACTATTTTATTTATGGAAAAATAATATAATGATAATAACGTCGCCACGCCACATTGATATCGTTTCTTTGAATCATTGGTGTCGTATTTCTTGATAATGTTTGGTACGAATTTCTTGGAATCATTTCTTTGTCTCTTCTATGCAACAATGTTCACTATTAGTTAATTTTAATTAAATAGTTAATTGTATCGCATATTAAATTATTTGCTTTGCTGAAGGTCCGATGTAATTAAAAGTGAGTAACGTTATTGAGTGAAGTTTATCATAATATCGGAGCGTAGTTGGAGACCAAGGAGAAGAGATAAGCTTGCAAAAAGAATAGGGATGTCACATAAACTTTACGCGTGGACTCGACCGCGAAATGAACGTGGTCATTAATGAGTCTGCTTAACTCACTACGATAATTTTCATAGTTGAGGCTCAAATGAGAAAGGGTCGAGCAGATTGGCTTTGACGTAATAATGCAAGCAAAATGTCAAGTCACGATTTGACTTTGACAGATTATAAATTGTCGAGAATTGTTCACAATTGTGATAGGACGCATTTACAAATATCGAAAAGTCGTGAGATTTTTGTTAAATTCAGATATTATGTTTCATGGCTCTATTTATTTTACTAAGCGTCTTGAAGAACACTAACAGCCTGAGTTCTATCTTGGTGATTGTTTACTATAAAACTAACAATATTGTTATTGGAAGAAAATATTTATGGCAGGTAGGTTTTGTAAAGTTAACTCCTTACGTTTATTTATAAATAAAAAAAATCGGCGAATAAAACGTATACCGAACTTTTTGCGCGCGCCCAATTGTTACTTTTGGCATGAGGACCGGCGCATGGGTGTCAAGGCTGTCTGCTTGAGGTCAGATTTACTATTGATCTGCTAATTCTGCCGCGCGAGCCCGCACGGCTGGCGTGCCCAAAAGACGTTTTCTTTTCGTACATTCTTACGTACGTGGCACTATTTATAACACCGTGCGTTACAAACGAACCGATTTAGTTTAATAGTAAATATTTGCGCTCTGAATGAAATTATTTTATAGTATTAAAACAAATGAATGAACGTCTGGTCGATGTATGAAGGTGTTATTAGCGCGTGGTGTTTTATCTGACTTGTTTTTTATAAGTATGAGAGCGTGTTTAAATAGTTCCGAGAACTATTCTTCACGTTTCTGAACATTGTGAATATTTAAGCCCAAATGAGCTACAATAAATAAGATCGATTACACTTACAGTTCAACTATAAAAATGTTCATTACGATTTTCATGAAAGAATTGTCTTCGACTGGTATTAAGTGTTCTTGCAACAAATCAGACAATAGTCATTGTATATCAATTAAAAATTATAGCTATGATCTTACCACCAAAGACTCGTCACTTTTACTGTTATCGCTACCGAGTAATCAGTAGGACATACATTCCTACTGATTACTATGTATATATCATGTTGATAGCCAGTGCTAATTAGTACGTTTGTATGATGCATAGGGCGCCGAAGACAAGCTGACGATGATCCGCGCCTACCGCAGCCAGGTGGAGAAGGAGCTGCGCGACATCTGCTCCGACATCCTGGGCGTGCTGGACAAGCACCTCATCCCAAGCTCGCAGACCGGCGAGTCCAAGGTCTTCTACTACAAAATGAAGGTAGGCAGCTATAGAGATGATATTCCGCCATCACACATGGCGACGCGACACAAAACGACATGTTGGGAACAATACTAAACGTATGACTGATTGCTGCATTGTCGTTGGCCACAAATACATACGACTATTTGGACATTTTTGTTTTGCGTGAAATCGCGTCGCATAGCTTTGCCGCGTTTGTTGCTCACCTAGGAAAACGAATGTCCCTCAAATAGGTCGGGAAGGGGAGAGCGCACGCGGTCTGGCCACTGTTCGGCTCCGCGCGCGTAGCACTTGACTACAAGTTGCTTAGTCGGTCCCTTATCTGTGATAAGTCACTCTCCATCTAATGGGCATGAAGAAAAGAGGGAAAGTAAGTTAAAGAAGGAAAATTGTTTTCTCCGTTTAGAAGAATTGGCTTATAGTACAGGACGTCTCGTTATAGTTCTGTAAATTTTACGTTAATGTGCACAATACAATAACTTTAACAAATCATATGTACAATAACTGTTCTTACGTATTTAGCGCGTCTTTATACGTATCCTATTCCAATCTTATTATAATAGTTTCGAGTCCTTGTTAATTTCTTACGCTGTCCAACTTGCGGGAGACGGCCGGATCACATCCGTCGTAAAAGTCGGCTCGGCGTCGGCGAAGGACGAGGGGTTTCGTGCTCTGAGGTCGGGACGTGGCCGCGCCCCCTATCCCTCCCCCTCCTCCGCCTCCCACCACTAATCGATAATCCTCGTCCCTGGGCATGCGTAATGCGCGCCACCCCCGACTATCCCGTGCCTTTAGAAGCTTCCAGACCACACCAACCTGTGCGTCCTTGCACGCTTCTCGTTCAGGAATATAAGGAATACATACAAGATAAATACATGTATATATAAGAATACACATAAGATAGGAAATATTCTGACTTGTGTATTACATCCGAGGGTTGTACGAAAATTAAAAAGACCTAGTTTATTTGCTTATTATATACAATGAGACATTTCAAAGTTATGTCGCATCTATTATGCTACAGTACGAACAACAGTTTTGCAACTGTATCAAATTCATAAAGTTTATAATGGAAAAGTAAATTGAGTTGTTGCAGAACACAATTAAGTTTAATTTATTTTCATGCAAATTGCGTGTCGGTTATGGAGAAGCTTTTTTTTAATCGAATAAGATCATTTTAAAGATGTGCATGAAATAAATCGATATCTACCCGCAAACGACGATGCGACATAATTATATATATATATATATATGACTTCTCAGAATTCTGGATTAAAAGTGCTTTTTAGAAGCTTATCGCCTAACATTAATGGTACAAACTTGTTCAAGAAGTAGATTTGCGATGGTCAAAATTACTATGTTAGCTACATTACATTGGGATCGTCTCGTGATTGTCAACAGTTAGTCATACCGACTTCAGCGTAATACAACGCGTGGGCGCTGCGAGGCATGCGTGAGGTGATGTCAGCCCACGTGAATGAACCGTTTACTCACGTCCAAACGCTCCATTGTTAACTTTACGACTGCGCTGAACAATCAGACATACCAAATTATACCATGAAAATTGGACATGTCGGAAATCAGCTTCATTCCCCACAACAAACCTTATCGAGTTCGCCGTTGTCAATGTAGTAAAAAGTAAAATGATCGACCCTACATCCGCATCTGGGACTATAGCCAAATAACACAGTTTACGTAAATATGTTACAAAGAATTTACTTCTGTATCCAAGTTCACATGTATCATATAAACGGCGAAAACTCAAATAATGATGCTATTTAAACGTTGGTTTTTCTTTTACGTCAATACACCGAGTTTCACTTATATATGTTCTTTTTTGTTTCCAAACTGTAATAAATTAAACACGGCTGTAAATGACCGAACTGATCTTATCTACTGATATTTTGCGTAATGACTTTACTTACCCTAATTCCCTGCATTACCGTACAGTGCCAAAAAGCACCATGATACATTAGTCCATTTTCTACTTTATCTCAAAATAGCAAGGGTCAAAATTGCTCTACGATCTCGATATTGTGACGCACTATTTGGACTTGTTTTATAGTGTATATGTATTTATAGTGGTAAAAGTATAGTTCTTTTATTTTGTGATTAATGGACACTCCTTAATGTGCATATATAGTATATGTACTTTTCAAGTAATACTACTGAGTGATATGACAACGATTTGATGTAATATCTCTGTGGCATGTAGGAAAACGAAGTTGGAAGTACATGTCGATGGTTACGCGTACGGTTGCGCCTTCAATATCGATATGGCGTGCATATTTATGTTTGTTTCTATCGCATAAGATGGTATCAATTGTGTAAATAAATTCGCAACTCGTTATCGTGAATTTTACTACTTAATTTAATTTCCATATTTAATTAATCATTTTATTATCACAAAAACATCTACATGTTTTAATTTATGACTACCAATAAAAATTTGTAAATGTTAAGTAAGAAAGATATGTCATGAAACAAGGCTCATTTATATTTATGCTCGAAACATGTATTGTTTTAGATTTCATTACTTGCTTTCCTCCTTTACTATCAAAGCTCATACGTAGTGAAGTGAAGTCATTCTCACTCAATACTGTTCCAAAATTGAGCTTAAATTAAGATATAACAAGAAATACTACACACAATAATACACACCTGTAATATATTTGAGAATCGTGTACCTCTAGTCACGCTATATTTGGTTGTCAACCTAAGGAGGTGTTTCAATAATGTTACAGTTAACAGTACATTGTTCTAATAACAATTGTGAATGCGTCACCCCGCCCCGGCGGCCTGCGCGACCGCCACCGTCCGTACAATGCTTCGTAATGAGCTCCATGACGCGCTTCCTCATTAGCCGGTGTCAATGGAGGTCGGTTTGACACCTTAACTTAATAAAACAGTCGAAAGATTCGTGCCCATAACCCAAAAGTGTAGGCAGAAATGTCTGATTTCGATTTTGCCCATTTTCTTATCACATATTCACTTGCGTAACATTAATAAGTTCGTCTAATAAAAGCGTCACGGACCTAAAACTATAATTTGCAGTATACATTTTATTTGTCTGTATCTATTTATCCTGTCAATGTGTCTCGCGAGATTTACACCATCATCTTTCAACCCTCATTTACCTCCTTAACACTTCTAATATCTTCAATTAATCACATCAAGTGTACTTCACGGCGCCCGCATCTATAAAACTCTGTTACCAACGTTCATTGCTACAAATTCGATTAAACCATAAATGTACCTACATAGTATATGAATAAACTAATACCCTCATTCTATACGGATTTTGTGTTAGCTCAATTTGTCAGGCACATAAAATTATAATGTTAAAACATCCATAGTTACGACCTAAGCCGAGATGGTTTAATTTCAAAAATACTTTAAACGTTTGTTTACCACCTAATCAAATTATTTATAACAACAATTGTTAACTGTTGTTGTTTTTTGTTTTATTTATCGTCAATGATTAAACTTATTTACAATACACACTGTGTAGAGCGATGTAACGAAGTCTTTTTGTCCTAAATATATTTAGCTTACTATTTTACGATACTTGATAAGGTTATCTTATCGTGATTAAGGTGTCACCAGGGCTTTGTATTGATCAAAGGCTGTTACTGAAGTTTACCCCGATACACTTTTATCGACTAGTTATAAGTTTTTTAAAGCCTTTAGCCCAGTCTAGGTGCGAATCTAAAATCATTTGACACCGATAACTGAGGCATTATCTACCTCTTAGTCATTGAGACTTAACGCAGCTGTCGTCAGGTTTCTTTGTAAACGATGAGCATAGAATGAGGCGTAGATGTGTATCACATTCTCAAATATACAGCTAGGTTATTTCTTCGACGTTGGTAAAAATGCCACACCTTTAATATTTTTAATGACATCAGTTTCTTATGTAAAAAGAAGGCAAACGCGCAAGCGGTTCACATAGTTTAGTAACTTCTGCTACCCTTAGGCAACCGCAAAAAGCAAAGGTGTTGTAGATGTGTCATCTACCTTAATTTTAGACAGAGAATGGGATAGAAAGACAAAGGAAATGAGTGAAGGATGGGAGATGGGCAGAGGATTGGAATCGGATATCCGAAACATCGTTTATCAGAAGAAACACCGAAGTACTTCACGTTTTTTGTGAGTTCTTGGTATCTCCGGGCAAATGAGGCCATTAGTGCTACAACTGTTTGCTCTATGATTGTTAAAATGTGCATAACTGTTTGTACTATATATGGCGTTGTTTGTGTTGCAGGGCGACTACCACCGGTACCTGGCCGAGTTCGCGACGGGCAACGACCGCAAGGAGGCGGCGGAGAACTCGCTGGTGGCGTACAAGGCAGCCTCCGACATCGCCATGACCGAGCTGCCGCCCACGCACCCCATCCGCCTCGGACTCGCACTTAACTTCTCTGTACGCATCGTAACCTTTCTGTGCCGCCTTGCCACAACATGCGTCTTATTGCACCACACACTACTGTTGTCACCCTGCCACACCACACTCATTGTCACTAAGCATAAAATAACATCATAAATAATCACATAAACTGATACTGTCATCCAAATAGTAGTCAAACACTTACCTGGTTTGCTTTATTAAATACGTTTTGCACTTTCAATATGAAAAAATAACAGCACATGTTACTACAATACTACAATATAGGCAGAAGTCTATAGGACAACCTAATTGAGTTCTCTATGGTTAAATCTTGCGCCTTCGTATTAATTATAACTTATATGACTAGCAAACCAAACTAAGTTAACCACATCATTTATATCAGATCACATCATTCACAGAGCTAATTTGGTCAGCTATCTGAAGGTCGGTCGCCTTGGCGGCGGTCGGCCGCGCGACGAGCGTAGACACACGGGGTTCAACGCACCCGCGACCTTATCGATAGCTTATAATCTGTCCATTGATAATACATACACATATCGTCGGATTGTTGTTTTACCCGCTCCACTATGCCCTGTCTATTACTAACGCCCGACGTGCCTTGAAAACTGATTACAAGTTATTTATATTACAATTTGCCAAATGTAAATAAGATTTCAAAAGTTTATCTTGTAAATGTTCGAAACAACATATCTATAACTGAATATTAAAACTAATTAGAAGAATCGCGGAGAGCCTTTTTGAGGTCTTACAGTTTTTTTTTATTATGCTAGGACTATAGCTGCTAGTGCAACAATCCTAAACGTGAGTTCTCACTGCCCAAATATACACAAAAAAAGCTCTGTTATCTGAGAAAAAAATTATAAGGTTTTATGTGCATGTTTCGACAGTGCGAAGTCATGGTAAGTGACTTTGTCAGTGATTTTGTAGGAAAGAGGTTTCGAGAGCATCTCACTCATAAGATGAAACACAAAGCTAAAACCTACTCCTCCCCAGTAGGAGGTCATGCTACTTCCCTGATCAAGATGGCTCATTCATAAAGCTTTTGATTCCTGTTCTAGCAATGTTTTGATCCTAGAGCTTTAGAATATATTTGTACCCCATGCCTTAATTTTTTATTAAAATATAATCCTGTATAATCCAAACCAATCAAGTCTTCTGTGAGTTATTATGTAACAAAAGTTATTAATTACTTTAGATTATTTTTAAACACTTCTGACTATTCTATATCATATCAGCTTTATAGCTTCTGTGGTAATAATTCAACTGTATTTTCATTTTTCGCCTTAAATACGAGAGAAATATGTTTGTTTTACGCATATCATAGTTTGCATACGACGTATGACGCAATCGTTAAACCAATTCAGAGCTTATCTGTATGCGTTGCCTCAGGCGCGGTGACGAGGCTGCAGCTATCTCTGGCCAGTGTTTTCTTATCATGCTACGTCACGGCATTAGTGTCCTGTCTATCCTAAGTAAAGTTATCAGTAAAATAATGTTGAACAAATTTTACATGGAAAAATAATGCTTGGCATATTATATTTTATCCATAATACTGTATAAATAAATTAGCACTCATGCTCTATTCAGAGGGGCAGGCAGAGATTAAGGATTTGTATTTGGTATACTCGTAGGTTACAATACATGTAGAGTAACTTATATGTTACAATGTATTCGCTATTTGTGGCAGGTGTTCTACTACGAGATCCTGAACAGCCCGGACCGCGCGTGCCGGCTGGCCAAGGCGGCGTTCGACGACGCCATCGCCGAGCTGGACACGCTTTCCGAGGAGAGTTACAAGGACTCGACGCTCATCATGCAGCTGCTGCGCGACAACCTCACGCTCTGGACCTCCGACATGCAGGGAGACGGCGAGTCAGGTAACTTTTGCCCCCCTTAACCCATTCCCATCGCTAAGCAATAACTTGATCTAGATGCAAGAGAATTCCGTGCTAGAAGGCTATGGTGCATTTCTTAGGAAATCGTACTGTCTTCGAAGGTAGCTTATAGGATTTCAGTGGAAATTATTTTATATAACCTGTCTTTCGCACAGAAGCAGGCCATCATTTAATGTTATCTAATTTACACCTAGGCTACGCATGTAATGAAACAACGTCATAGTTAGACTAAAAAAGACGTGCAGTGGTGGTGATTCGACTCGAAGGACCTTGATGATGCTTACATCTGACCTTAACACAACTCCCGCTACACCGTGTCTATTATATAAAGTGTCAGTCATTGGTGGAAGAAATTGAAGCAGCATAATTTGAGTGTATTCATTATGACATTGTGATCGTTGTGTTTGTGTTCAGGCGAGGCCGAGCAGAAGGAGGCGGCGCAGGACGCGGAGGACCAGGACGTGTCGTAATGCCTCAACGTTCTATTTTAAATATAATAAAAATAACTATAGTACCACGTAAGTCCCAGCCCTGCGAGCGCGAGCCGCCTCAAATCTACCAGTTGTATACACTCCACATGTACTACTTGTTTTGATATATCGAACCTTTCTTTTTCTATAAACGACGAATGTCTAATGTTTAAGAAGAAAAAAAAATAGTACTTTGGTATCGCATTTTAACTGTTCGTTCTTAAGAATGTATTTGTATCGTAAAGGTCGTGTGATCTGTACCGCCTCCCGCTCGGCACTCCATCTCTCGACAGCTACTCTCTAAAGTGGGAATTGTAAATTTTCTAAGTATTTTATACCGCGTGTAAAATTAGTGTATTTAGTTGAGCCGCGGCGGCGGGCGTGCGGGGAGAGGCGCGGCGGGGCGGCGGCCCCGCCCTCGCGCCCCGCCCCCTCGCGCATTACAACATTTGGAGTATTCACACTTGAATTGCTTTAATTACTTACGAGTATTGTGATAGAGATTTTGTATATTTAATTTATTTTTAATTTCGCATACTTGTCGAAAGATCGCAGTAGAGCGCTAGGGCTGCGGCCCGGTCGCGGCACACATTCCAGGCGCGTGCCCGAGTAAGATATTAGCGATATACTTATTTGAATTGTAATATTGCATATATTTTTGTTAATTTATCCACAAAATAAAAATACTGATGCAATTAGCCTTAGTGTTATGCAATATTGATTTATGTCCTACCATCTACATGCAAATTTATTGTAAATGACAGTGTAAATCTAATAATAAAATTCAAAAGTCCAACGCCTTGTTTTATTTGATTGTCCACACAAACGCACTCTACGCGCCGTCGACTGCAGGTCGCACCGGCGGCTTTGGATAGGCAGCTGCGAGGTATTGCCTTCGGTACACACAAAACGCACAACAAAAACCACAAATTACAGAGAACCGAACCACAAACAAAAACTAAAGACCATTTTTTTGAAATGGACGATTTTTATCCTTACCTAACCGATCTAGTAAAAAATCATGTGTGAGAAAAAGTTTTCGATTCGCAAACTTACCAGTCTTTGGAGTTTGAAAACGTACGAATGAGTCTTCGAGTTGAATGGGGACTACGAGTACCAGACAAATAAACTTCTAAATACTCGATACGGCTCCGTTTGGTTTTGCGATACTCCGTATTTAGGGATATTGAGTATATGTCCCAGTATGTACAGTATGTATGTCCCTACAGTATGTGTCCCACGTCTAGTTCGACTACTGTCTGCGGTCACAAGCGACAACAGCGTACGTGTTTAGTCGTTTCGTACAGAAATATTTTGTATGGAGTTTGGGACTATGCATGGCCGATATTGCTATCACACTCCATCGTATTACGCTCTTTTTTGCCACAACTGACATTTCAGGTCTTCTTCAGCCATGTTGCGTTATGAGAATTTTTCAATATTGCTTTTTTTAACACAATATTAAGTGCGTGAATCATTTTATCCAACATGCTACGGAAAAAACGGTTTATAACATGCGAAGATATGTGGATTCCAAGCAAGTCGAAAAAATGACAACGAAAGATAATTTGTCTGGACTTATATCGTCTTTGGAGTTCTATTTTTCGGGTCTTATGCCTATAATAAAAATTAACTTGGTCATGGAGCACCAAATAGCAGCTGGTTTATCGTAGGATTTTTACGCCTCATTTAAGTGCGGTAAATTATGTTTGTAGCGATTTTAGATTCTAACTTGTGTAAATTGTTAAAAAAAATCATAAATTCTACCTCAAAATATTAAATAGGATAATTGAGGTCACTACAATAAACAATATAAAAAATAAGTTGAGAAAAACAAAAAGGGATACAAAATATCATTTATTGCACAGGAATATTAAATATAACAAATATGAAACTATAATTTATTATGACAGCGCGGCGCGTGAGGCGAGGCGTGCGACTTTGTTCGACCGGCTCACCCGCTGCGGGCATACAGCAAACACATCCACAAAATAAATTCGTAAAGCTAACATAGTTACAATAAAATTATTAAATACATTTGAATAATTAGTACAGATTCTTTAGATGTTACTATTTTATAAATACAGATTAAATAATTTAACCATTACTGGTGCTTTTTACCGATAAGTTCACATGACATTTTTGAACGAATCATTACAGGTCCCGCCTAAATCTAATCCGAGGGGTATCGCTTTGGTATTTTGGACATGATTTCAATCGCAGATGGCACATCTAACCTGGCGGACTGGCGCCGCGCACATCACGAGAGTAAATTAATATACAGTTTATGCACCTGGTGCAGCACGGGGTATGGGTGTGCGCGATTCAAAATTGCTACCTGTTAAGTCGATTATCTTCATAAGTATGTATAACGACTGGGTTAATTCATACTTTGTTACATTATTTATTGACTATAATTTAAATTAATGTCAAACGTTACAAGATGGATCAGATGCTATCGTAGACTTTAAACACATTCAAAGTATAAATGTTTATTTTAATTTCAATAATATACCAATGCTACTAATTTACTGGCTTCTATTGGAGGCGAACAAATTAAATTAATATTTTACAATTTACAAGAACGATATGAATCGCGCCACCCAGCGCTAATAATATCATACAGAAAAGGTATTCACAAATAGTGTTGCCAACATACTCGAATTAAAAATTACCATAATAAATATCATAATAAAATCAACTGTATACATTATTACTAAGAATTCAATTAATATTTCTGTTTTTATATTTACTTGAAAATTGTTGTAAGATAGGTAACTTTTATTTGTGAAGTTGGCAACAGTAAGCGTGACGCAATCACAACACGGTAATACCAACATAACAAATTAAATCAATACTAAAAATATCGTACAATTAAATTTAATTAACTTATATTAAATAACAAATATAATGTATCTACCAAGAAGCAAAACAACATCTTAGAGCACATTTATTGAATATAAAAAGTCGGCGCGAGCAATGCGGACAGCGAATACAGATAAGAAAATATAAACTACCTTCATTATTGTGTATTATAATAAATATTTGTACCGTCTACATCTTCAAGGATACAGGGGATTTATATAGTATATTTGTTCGACTATATCATTTTCAATGTTGTATGATGCGCTGACCGCACTGCCGGCGCGAAGCTAATTTCTTTATATGATATATATACAATTGACGTATCAAAAAAACAAACCTCAATGTCTTGCAAAATTGTCATCTTTACATACTTCATTGAAAAAAAAACTGTCAAAAGTAAATCTTCCATTAAGGTTAGCAGATAAAATTTGATGAATTTGTGCTGAACAACGGTGTTTGCGGATCGATTTTTTGATGATACGTTAGATTAAATACAGAAAACTACTATAATACATTTCTATACAGTCACATCAGTCTATCGAGCGTCTGAAACTCCCCTCCCGATGTCGACCCCTCTCGCAATGACGACATCGACTGGTCCCAACTCGTTTATCGGAATGTTTGACGATGTAATTCATTTGGTATTCCATTACAAAGTTTCTTTACAATTTTAGTTACACATGATATTTAGAAAGCATACATTTATAAAGAAAATATTTATTTTCTATTATCATCTATTACATCAATATTAATATTTAAGATAAGATTATTAATTTCTTTCTTTAACACGACATCATATCGCTAATATACATCATTTGCATGTATATTATCAATTTAAATAAGCGATATTCAAATTTAGTGCCAATACAAATCATTTATTGAATTATGAAAGACTAATTTTTGTACTAAATATTAAATGTAATAAATCAAAGAGTAATATTATTATAATATTGAAAAATATTTTTTGCAGTGGCATTTAAGGTTATCTTTTGTTCGTTTGATTGTATACTTTATTGAAATGGATATAATATATTACTAGTCATTGTAGTAATTTAAAAATACATAAATCAATTTTACGTGTATTTGCTTTAGGATTATTGTACTATCATGGAATATTGGGCAGTTTTCTGTTTATTTTTAGCTACCATTATATTGTAGGTATTGATAGAAACATTGCACATTTACTTGATGTTTTTCTGCTAGTTTGAAATGTGAAAAAAATTACAGAATACTATTATACTATTCCATGTATTATTCAATTTTAGAAATTCTAAACATTTTCTTATCTTTTGTATTATAATTATTGAATAACCATCATTAAAATGGGATACAAACATATGTATCCCATTAACAACTCATATATATATGAGAGTTGTTTAATTTGAATGTACAAATATTGAAATAAAAAATATTTTCTCGGATATTACGAACTCTCAAAAGAATTTCTCGTTGAAACTGAAACCAAATAAATTTTAGTTTTCAACTTCTGACAAAATTTCTTCCGGTGCTAAACGCATTTACAATCAAATGTCTATGAAAAACGATCATATCTAATTTGAGACACATTTATCTTAGCAATACTCTCGACAACTGCTAGTACGCAGGCGTGAAATCCTCGGCCTCTACTGTGGAGCGCGCGGGCGACGTCACGCGAGCGCGCACGCGTGGCGCACGTCCGCGTCGTCGGCGTCGGGCGGCGC
>DWLR01001995.1:0-16562 GCA_018246295.1 Papilio alexanor hazarajatica
CACTCCCCATAGTATAGACGGTAAAAAATGCAAAGAGACGCGACGTCTCTTCGCAATGCCAGAGGATCAAGCCGATCTTGCATGTTATGCCTAATAATTACATATGTTAATTTAATCTTATCATTTCACTTATACGAGTAGTATAAGAGGTAAGAGTGTGGATTGAAATAGGATGTTGTGACTAGAATTGTCAAGGGTATGCTTCTGTGGTTCGGTAATGTTGAACGGATTTACGAGAGATTGACAAAACAAATTTATATTTCAAAATTGAGTGGTAGTGTAGGGTACGTTACAGAAAAAAACTCATGTCGATCAAATAAATCACATTCTTAAGAAAGGCGATAAGGAGTACCTAGTTAACGAAAAGTATGTATGTGGAAATGTATAAATGTACAAGAGACGAGAACGCTGTGTCAGGATTGCGCCACATGGAAATTAGTAATATATACGTCCTGGAGTGAGTGTTATGTAATAAGAGGTAAAAAATAGCAGGCTGATGCTAAATGACTTTCATCCAAACTACCAGAAGCTCTGCAAGTGGGATCATACCTTTGCAAACGTGATCTTTAGTCAGTCTTTAATGTATGATCCATAAACAGTCACAATTTAAAGCTACTTCAGTTATTTGTAAATTCTTTTTGTATGTGGCTAAACCAACATAAACGATAATTATTTCGGATGTTGCATTACAGTGTGTGTAGCCGAGCGTACAAATTAATTGTAATTTTTATTTGACTCACATTCAATGAATCTATTCCTTTCTTTTCACGTTTCTCATTGTAATAACAAACAAAACTTGGCTGGAGTTTGGATTGGAAATATTGCAGACTTTCCGATGTTTCCCTTGAAAAGTTTTAAATAAGAAATATTGCGGAACTTTTATACTGAGCACGGATTTAGGTACTCAGCGTGTGTTGAAATCTTTTCGATATTTCTTCAAACTTACTGATTACTTCTACAGGTTCGAAAGATAAAATGTCAAAGTGTTCTACCTTTTTTCTTACCATTTGGTTAACCCAACTTAGTCTTAGTTGAATCTTTGTTTTTTTTTATTTTATTTTATAATGTGCTAAAAGACATGCTTGACTGCCAAATTTCTGATGACGATGTCGAGGACAGAGAGACATATGGGATTTATAGCTTGGAAGAAAGAGGGGTGGATGATGCATTTAAAATTTACCCATTTTTAGTTAGTTAATCATCGTAGCAAATCTCTAAGGAAATGAATTGTTAGAACACCCACATTCATGTTGCTTAACCAACTTGTTGGTATATAAGGCAAATGACGAGATAATTTTAATGAATGCAACGGATGTCTCTAATAGAACGTGTGTCAGAGTACAAATTGCAGCAACATCATTTCTTAGTCACAGGTAAAATAATCATATTTTACCTCTGACTAAGGAATTATCTGTGTCTTAAGAAAGATCATTGTCAAGGAAACGTCCAGAGCGATCCTTTAGCCATGATAATTTTTTCTTTAATATTTTTACTGTGGCGGTACGGTTATTGTTTTATACACAAAAGATTACTATATATTCTATAGAACATAGCATAAGCATAGTGCCTGACTACATATGTGCCACTTCTGGGCAGGTGTTCTATAAAGGTAGTTAGGGAATAGTTCGCCCCGAATCTGTACTCCACATAACTGAAATATTTCTACATTGCTTTATTCTCAAGTTGAGTACATAGTAGTTTGGCACAATACTTTTTTTTTTTTTTTTGATTCATTGAAGGAAAGCTACCGAGGTAAGTAAATACAAAAATAAAATAAATTGTACGTTAAAAATATAACAATATAAATTTTACACAAAGATTAGATATAGATTATATGGAATAAAATACATAAAAATAAGATGTAAGGAAACAGTCAAATTTGTAAAACAGCCGTCTGGCCTAAATTATTTTGTACGCGTCTAAAATTAATAAAAAGATGTGCACGTACTCAGACAAGTCTCGCAGCAGATATTGATTACCGTTTTACGTTTCTCTTAAACTTCCCCAGCCGTGAAGGTGGCAATAACTGTGGACCATCTGTGCCGTCTCTCCCCTCTTTAATGCAATCGTACTCTGGCCAACATTGTTCGCTTGTTGCTAATGCGATTAATTCCTTATCGATATAGAAAAACAACAATTTCAGTATTGTAAAACGTTGCTTTATAACATTGTAAATATCTAGGAATTGTTGAAAATATATGTAGTTCATTTTTTTCAAGTAAGAATTAGCTGTTAAGATTTTAGCGTACCACACGCAAAAAAACCGCTTAAATTTTAAACAACTCCATCCGAAATTACATTTAATTATTTAATAATCAAGAAAGAAAAGGTTTAATCTGAACTCTCACGAGTATGACACTGTGTCGTGCAAAATTTTTGTTCCACAAGGGATTACAGTGGCGGCCATTTGGGAGTTGCCGTCACTCGGTCATGTCGCGACGGCTTTTAATGTAAAAGCCATTTGATGTAAACGTGGACGTGTCATGAGTCTGCCATAATCTGGTTATGGATAACAGTTTTTTTTTATTGAATCATATTAATTATACCTTAGCTTCCCTTACGTTAAGACTTCATCTGTCCAACATGTATTTACAAATGCTATACGGGGGCGACGCAACGCGACGGGGCACAATACCATGCGAGATGTGCGTAACTAAACGCGCGAATGATGCCACAAATACGTACAAACATTACTTGTTATTTTCGCATTGCGTCATACCAGTGTTTATTGCTGCGTTTGACGCTGACCCAGGAGTAAGTAATACTATTAAAAACCGTATGCCAATAAGGTGAAATTTATACTTATAATAATTAATTTTATATTGAATTTCTTGTTGGGCACATTGTAAGGATGAGTAAAGAGAGAGAGAGAGAGAGAGTGAAAAGACAAATGTATATTACAAAAGGCAGTGTCGGTAGGAGACGGGCTCGAAAAACTTTTTTCGATCAAATTAGTGACATATTAAAGAAAAGCGATTACTCGAAACCTATGAGCATGTATGCGTGTATGTATCGATGTAAAAAAGGGAGAGAGATGTGCCAGGATCACGATAAGTGAAAATTCATAATCTCTGTCTACTCCTCTGGGTTACAGGCGTGAGTGTTATGTACGTATGAATTTCCTATTTTTCTGGTTTCTCTATGAATAAATATTTATCAATCGTCTGTAGACATTCGCTCTATTGAATTTGCAACGGCGATGTATCATTTCTCGAAATGAATCAGTCAACGTCCGTTCTTTAAATGCCGATGCTTTTTGGGATTTGTTCTGGTAACTGATGATATTTTAAATTATTTATATCAGTTTAAACTCAGAATTCAGAGAATTGAATTGGATGAGCTCCACACCTACTATTTGTGTTTGAAAGAGAATTGATAACACAGTTAAATTATTTTCGGAATTTTATCGATAATATTTTTTTCAATTTTTATTTCTAGTTTAATAATAGCACAAAGCTATGTTTTGTTTTGGTTTACAAAATAAATAAAGTAATAAAATTGTATCGACATTAATGTTATATCTCTTTATCGAGATCAACTAATTAATTACAAACGCCTAGTCACGTTGAGTCCGGACCGGTTGTGGACCTATATTAATTTAATTGATTATTTACTTAACTATGTCCCACGAAAGACTTAGCAATATTTTTAAGTTTTCATATTTTAATATACAGATTAATGCAAACCCGATTTTATTCCTTTATGAGAAGCATTTTAGTTAAATTGTATATAATAAAGTATAAGAGTTTGTATGAACGATCTAATACTCTAAGGACTCGTTTCTTGGAATGATATAAGATCGGATTTAAAAAAAAATCATTTGATTGCCCTATTATTAGTACAGAGTAGAAAAAATACTAATACTTAGTCCATCGGCGCGTCGAGTAAAACCGCCGTGGTCAGCCAGTAAGTCGAAAACCACAATAAAATAAAATTTTCCTAGACAAGCCACACTCACACAAAGTTTCATGTTTACCTATATGTATTATTTTGATACTTTAGAATACCCACATCGAGAAATGCAGCTCAATTTCGACATGTAAAATGTGTAAGATATCGGAAAAGAGGAAAATTCCTATGAAATATGTTGTGTCCCCGCCTCGGGCGAATTTCATAAATCACGTCTCAAGGTGATATCGAAAATATTCGATATCTTCAAGTGATTTTTTTTCATTGAATATTTATACCAATATATGTTTATAGTGATTTGATACATGCAGGAATTTTAAAGATATTTATGATGTCAATAAAACTGGCACATAGCAGTTCTAATTTAGCAATGTATGTACATATCAACGACCACGAATTCATCCATAATTTGACGTGTTATTTGTCGGCAACTTATAAACTGTTGAAATTAGATATAGTTGTCAAAACTTCGAAATATCCAAAATGTGTTTTGACAACGACAAAATGCCCTTAAGTAAGGGAATTATTAATTACATATTCAGGAAATAAAGACCATTCAAACCATAAAATGAATGGATGGATGGAATGGGTTTTAATTGTAAAATATGCTCAGACTTTCAGGATGGACAGGGGTCCATTAGTTCCAAAAATAAACAACACAAATGCTTGTCCCATTTTAGAATAGAACCCAAGACCCATTGTCCTTAAGCTTTAATATCGTGAGTTCTATTATATGTCGTAAACGGACGTAAGTGCACTTTATGTGAACTAAAAACGGATATAACCCGATTCAATAATGGAATGTACGAAGTAATTATCGAAGTGGTTTTGCGTTCCATAGTGCATTTGCAGTGAGAAACTAGCTAATTTAAAATAGGAAATTCTTTCCACCTTTAAATTTTGTACGAGAGAAATAAATGTTGCACGTAGTTAGAGCCATTAAGTGGATTAGAAGTTGTAGTAGTACAGGTTTTATAGTAAAAGTACCTATTTAAGATATTTCAGTAAACCACAAAGAAGGTAGTATAACGATTATAAAAAGTGGTAACTAATGAAATAAGAAATTAGTAAAATAAAGTTGGGTAAAGTATCAATGGGTCTCTTATGTTTGATTCATAATCAACTTACAACGCTATTTTGGCATTCTGTAACCTCAAAAAATGTACTGTGAATGTAGCAAAAAATTATATTTTTAAATTCCTTCTTTCTAACGACTATACTGAGTGAGAATATCCTGGGAGAAGTGACATATTTACACATATAAGTTTGCTTGTTTTATAGAGATATCAAAAGACACTATGTATTGTTAATTGTTATTTATTTTAATTTTTAACTTTCTTTTGTAAATTTATAAATCTTTTTAAGTAATTTTTAAGCGGTTCCACGCGATGATGCTTACTCGAAGCCGGGGACCATGGTAATTTTGATACTGTTATAGTTGCTGTATTTCCCTAAGAGAGGGGTTATGTTTTTTTGGTTAATTTCGTTTGTTGAATAAATTAATAAAAATATATATTTACTATTTTATATTTCTCTACTCTTTTATTTTCGAAACTAGCGCGTACCATTTTTCTTCCACATTATCACTTATTATCGAGTGGGATCGCGGTCAAGTGCTAATTCATTCCTTATAAAAAAAAATGTTGTCATTGATTATTACCAATAGGATTTCAATATAGCGCATTATATATTATCGTACTTCACATTAAACTATAGTTTTGTTATGTCATCGTTTGAGAAGACATTATTGTCAGGTTCATTTACTGCTAATAAAGGACTATATTAAGAGTACCGATGTTGACTATTCCTGCCGATGTTTAATAGTTACGTAGGCTAGCAATTTAAACACTGATACTGACAACTTAAACTAATAATAAAATCATAATTTTGTTGAATTTAAATAATCATGGTATAAATTACAAAATCTATACATACAGGTTGTTTTTTTATTTAATTAAAATATAGTGAGTATGTTAAACATTTGATAATATTTATGTGTCGTATGTCAGATGCAATTATCGTATTACTGGTCACTAATTCCGAAGCGAAAATGTAAGAGTGTAGTAACATTTCTCATCACTATTCAAAAGTATACGCTATTTCATTTTACCATTATCCATCAGTTATAAAAATCTACTGCGTGAGATAGGCTAAACACCTAAAAAGTTAGTCGATAGTAATTTTATAGCTTCTCCATAAATAGTTGTCATTTTGTTTTCCATTAGTTTAGCCTTATAAAATCCCTTATAAGGATCAGTACAAACTGACGCTATTATAAAAGTAAATTCAGACACAACACCGGGTATCGAATACATCACACAAATCTTAGCAAACTCTATGCTGATAAAGAAGTACCAGGCTAGTTTGTCAATAATTATTGCCGGAAGTGCTATTGCGTTGTCTTTTGTAATCAGATACGGTGCATATGGAATAAGATCCGTGTCCGAGGAAGGTTCTGTAGCAAACGGATGATTAAACAGAAACAAAATATGATTTGCATTACTCTAGCAAACCGCCTTAGATACGTATGATTTTACTTAAGACGTACGCACTAAAGTCGAGTTATTTTATTCGAATTAAATTTGTAAAAGTCAAATCAACTACAGATTATCACATTTCTTATATTTGGCCAGTCTTTAGCAAGCCATAAAAGACACAACAAGAAATTTTCACGGCATTAATGAAATACTAATTAACATAACACAAGTTAAATTTGTAAAAGCAAGACTTCGTGTCTACAATGTCAATGAATGTTTCATGAGCGTCGTCTTCACATTTGTAATAAGATTTACTTTAGCTAGTGCACCTTAGCTTTCCGCTCAAAGACTGCATCTTGATCCATAAACATTAGGCGTCACTGTGGCCAAGCGCTAAATTTAGATTCATAAGTTCTTAATTTTTTTTTAATTGGACACACGGTATACGAATAACTTATTTTAACATGAATACGAATAGAAATATTGGTTTTAAAGTAAAAGTGTAAAGGCAAAAAAGTTGTTTTGGCATAAGACATTGCCGACCATTTTAAAAATGGAAGATTCAAGGGAGTGCGATCAAAAAACTATTTTATGTATTCTCAAATTCATACGGTGTTCATATGGATGATGCCTCTCGACGAATTATTGGAATAATATTTTTAATTTTTTTTAAAGCTTACTACTTACCATATTATCAACCCGAATTGTGTTCTGACAAGAACAAGTCGTAGGTTCACTTCACAAGCAAAACACAAAAGGGCTTTTTAGCTACATATAAAGAGACATAGTTAAACAGAGTACAGTATAATGACGCTGCGTAACAATGGGACTTAGCCCAACTACCTACTAAAGCGTTTACTCATCGCTCGGGGCGTTTACGAGAGAAAGGTGGCCGAAACGGGCCTACAGAGAGAAAATTGTTTTCCTCCCCGAAAGGCTTGTTTCCAGTGCCATCAAACGATATTATCAGCTTTTCCGTTCAATTTGGAATGCTGTGAGCTATTGTGTTAAGAGGATTACGTTTTGTTTTCCCTGTATTGTGGCGGGCCGGCCGCTATTTCTAATTGTATCAGTAATCCGTTTGTAAGTTATTATGTTCATTCAATGTCGGTTTTTGATGCTTGACATAATTCTATTATGGTAATTCGTATTATTACTTTCTCTTACGCGTATTTGAATAAATTTAACAGCTTCTTGAAAATTTAATAAAAACATGTACATATGTTCTCGGGTATTCTTAACTATCTTATTCAAAATACGTTTGAAGTATTATATTTTGAAATTTATTGTACGATTGGTATACTTTTTAAAAGCACTAACAATGTTTTTCGTCGAGGAAATCCAGTTTTAGTTTATTAGGGATAACTTCTAATCATTGTATTGCGATGTTTTAGTAAAATTCGTAACCGGCACATCCTTAACGCGAGCTTTAATAATTTCGTGTGACGCTTATTACATTTAAATTCGCAAGAAAAACAGTTCGTTTATCAAATAAGATCAAATTTCCTCGGAGTTATTTAACGTTAATTTATCCTCGCCTTTTTCTTGCAAGAAAGAAGGTGAATAATGGAGTTCAGGTGAAAGGAAAAAAAGACTAATTTGATTTAAACCTTCGGACTATTTGTGAATCTCGTAAGCATTTTTTTTGTTGTTTTATATAAAGGTTTAAATGAATTAATTGGGAAGGAAAGTTAAAGCTAATTACTTAATGGAGAGTTATTTGCAGATTGCTCAATGGAGAGCTTTGTAAATTGTCTGCAGAATAAAAAACTGAGTGTGTTCGAAAAAAGAGTAATTATTACTTACCGTTCTAGAATATTTTCAATTTATAAGTAAAATAATACAATGTTAATTATCTATTAATCTTGTCATATGATTGCTACGTATCTAAAATAAAATAAAAAATAAATTAAAGAAAAGTGGTTTTCTAATACTGTCCATTTTTGTCAAAATTATAAAACGATATTTCATTGTAAAGTACATACAATGATTGTACAGTAATAAATATAAAAAATCAATGGATGTGGAGGTAACATTCATAGAGCAATGATCTGTCTATTGAAGTCGAGAATAAAGTTACATTAATTACAAAGTTATAAAGAGACATTCAACTTGGACAATATTAATAACTTCGGGGTCACTGGGCTATGATTTTCATTACATGCATTCAGAGCCGACAAAAGCTCGACCTCGGCGCCGCAGATGTTGAAAATAGATATTAGTTTCCAAAAGGAGGAGAGGTCGAAATGTTTGAAAATTTAATTATTAAATCATGGAAGAGAAATAATAGCACCAGTGTGTCAGGACTTCAGGACTACATAAAATTACGTTACTTTAAATGCATTATATGTAACAGACAAAACAAAAAGAGTTATGCTGAGAATTTAAACATTATATTGTAATTTTTTATATTGCTAAATTTGACTGGGGTATGCTGCGATGATAAGTACTAATTAATTGAAACAGATTGCTTCAGAGGAGAAGAATTGTGTTTTACCCCTTCTTGTTATGCGTCGTCCTGCCGCGAACCTTCATTTTTTGTAATAAGATGCGATCTCTTTAGGAGGGGGGCTGCTTTTCTTGTTCATTGCCCTCAGTATAATGGCGCAAAAGGTTTTTTCAAAGGAAGAGACTATGTAAAAAGTCCTATGCATTAGCTGAACAATACCGCTCTTAAGTGGTGTTGGAAAAATACCCTAGAATTTTTATGATGCTTTTCTTTACCGCCCGACTACTATCAATCACGCTTAAAATAAATTTAAAATTAAAAATTAAGTCTTAGTAGGAGTATTTTCACTGGTTAATGAAAGATAATTCTCATCTACTCATATCCCTAATTGCGAAACAATTACGAATGTCGCACTTGCATCGAATACAACTACACAATATTCTATTTACCTCCATTCGGTAGGTACTACGGTGACGGTTTAGCAGCATCTGTGCTTTGGTTTATACCAGCTGTCTAGGTTGCTCCATCCCTAGACATAATCTTTTACTTACCTTACGGAAGGATGGGTCGAAAACCCTTCATAGATACAGATAAAACGGAAATTGATTCGCATGTATGAGGAGCCAAGTTAAATATCTTGTTACGGTAGATTATTGTAGGTATATTGAAGTATCGTCTTCATCAAATAAACTAATACCAATAGTATTTGACATTTGTGGAATATATTTCTTTATTAACTTAATAAAAAATTAAATATTAGAAATAAATATAATTCAGAGACAATGTATGAACTATCATAGTTAATTATTCTTCTCTATATCAAGCCCGTGAAAAAATGTCCGTTTCTGCATACGTTTGATTCGTTTTAATGGCGACGTAACGACATTCCTGTTTGACTGTCGGCTGCATTGTTACAGGCTCTAAAAATAATCGTGATGTTTACTCTCTCATACGTCCCGTTTCTGAACGCAAGCCGTCGGCTAACGCCAGTCGTCAATGTAACCGCCAACTGACAATAGGGATGCGCATTAGTGCGTAAACAGCGTCTGTTGCTGTATTAAAGTTTTAATCGTTCGATAAAAAAAGTTTACGATATTTTGTCGATTAAATTTATCGATGTCAAGATGATAGGATATCTGAGTTGTTTTTCTGTTGTTTTACTTTTAACCAGTTTTAGGGGTAAGTACTTTAAGCTTTTTTGTCGGTGCTAACTATTTTATTCTTATGTATAAATCTTGTCAGTATTAAATGTTAGTAATTTTCATGTAATGTGTAAGTATATTATGAGTAGTTAATTACTTTAATTTTGTGATCGGTTCTTCCCGTGGAACATTTTCTCAATAAATTTAATACATTTTTATAGTAGTATTTTTTAAATAATAGCAAAAATGGCATAATTAGAATACAAGAATATATTAAACTAAAACAATTACTACGATGTTATTTCTTATTTATGTTTATTTAAGCGTACTTAATGAATCCTAATAACATTGGAAGGAATTCAAATCACTTTTTATAGACTTTGTTTTTGTTTAAAAATAGATTTCTCTTTCGCTTTTCTTCCTCATTGTTTCCTCTTTCATGTATTTGTTGATAATTTCCTATAATAGTTTTATTTACAACGAATTTATATTTAACAGTTACTAAAAATTTAAAAAGTTTATCGTAAATATCATTTCCCTAAACATCTTTGTCAATAGGGAACATAAAGTACGGGCTATGAAATTTGTTTGTTTCTGTAGTTTCCTGGGTCTCAATAATTTTACGTATTTTTTTAAAGTACATCGTTGAAATATTGTATAATTTTCTATTTGATATATTCCAAACTAACTCTAACATTAAAATTAATACAGTAAGTTGACTATTTAAAATACAATTTTTTACAAAATGTTTTATGTTCCATAAATTGTAATTCATATATCTGCATTAATAAGTTGAATTAATACGCTAACTAATGCCTCTTAAGGTTTTTGTTTAACGGTTGTTGATGAATTAAGAGAACGCTTCACCGAAGTATTAATATTTTTATTTACATTGTATAGTGTTCAATTTATTTTCGCTTTAAGCCTGTTCTATTTAGCAGATAAAATTCGCTATAGGCGGAATCCCATTCTGGAAAGAACAGTGTGATTATATTATAAAAAAATGATGTCTATTTAAAACAACCTATTGTCATTCATATTTCATTTGAATGTCATTGTCATTTTTATTTAGATAATTATCTGTGGTACATATGACAGGAAATTGCGCGCGAAGCAAGTATATGTACATATGTATGTCTAACGTCTCCCTAAAGGCCAACGTCAGGCGTTATTATTATATTAGGTATGTGTTTAAAATGAATATGTATTGTTAAATTAATCGAATGCTTGGAGCTTGTATTTAACAATATTAATATTGGAAATAGTTTATTATTACGATGTATATTTTCATGTGTACTTTTTAATAAATTCGAGGCGTGATAATCTATTGGCAATTTGGCGTAAATAATGACTTACGACCTAACCGGTCTGGGATTCGTAACTATCTTTGTATCAATTATTTTCCGTAATATAATTTCACGGCGTGTATTACCCATTTAGATAAATTTTACTATTAATTTGCTAAGCTTAAGCGCTAATGGAACGGATACATTATTACCTCAAGGTCCAATGGTCGCAGCGGCCAAAAGGATATTTTTATAGTAGTATTTTTTAAATAATAGCAAAAATGGCATAATAAGAATACAAGAATATATTAAACTAAAACAATTACTACGATGTTATTTCTTATTTATGTTTATTTAAGCGTACTTAATGAATCCTAATAACATTGGAAGGAATTCAAATCACTTTTTATAGACTTTGTTTTTGTTTAAAAATAGATTTCTCTTTCGCTTTTCTTCCTCATTGTTTCCTCTTTCATGTATTTGTTGATAATTTCCTATAATAGTTTTATTTACAACGAATTTATATTTAACAGTTACTAAAAATTTAAAAAGTTTATCGTAAATATCATTTCCCTAAACATCTTTGTCAATAGGGAACATAAAGTACGGGCTATGAAATTTGTTTGTTTCTGTAGTTTCCTGGGTCTCAATAATTTTACGTATTTTTTTAAAGTACATCGTTGAAATATTGTATAATTTTCTATTTGATATATTCCAAACTAACTCTAACATTAAAATTAATACAGTAAGTTGACTATTTAAAATACAATTTTTTACAAAATGTTTTATGTTCCATAAATTGTAATTCATATATCTGCATTAATAAGTTGAATTAATACGCTAACTAATGCCTCTTAAGGTTTTTGTTTAACGGTTGTTGATGAATTAAGAGAACGCTTCACCGAAGTATTAATATTTTTATTTACATTGTATAGTGTTCAATTTATTTTCGCTTTAAGCCTGTTCTATTTAGCAGATAAAATTCGCTATAGGCGGAATCCCATTCTGGAAAGAACAGTGTGATTATATTATAAAAAAATGATGTCTATTTAAAACAACCTATTGTCATTCATATTTCATTTGAATGTCATTGTCATTTTTATTTAGATAATTATCTGTGGTACATATGACAGGAAATTGCGCGCGAAGCAAGTATATGTACATATGTATGTCTAACGTCTCCCTAAAGGCCAACGTCAGGCGTTATTATTATATTAGGTATGTGTTTAAAATGAATATGTATTGTTAAATTAATCGAATGCTTGGAGCTTGTATTTAACAATATTAATATTGGAAATAGTTTATTATTACGATGTATATTTTCATGTGTACTTTTTAATAAATTCGAGGCGTGATAATCTATTGGCAATTTGGCGTAAATAATGACTTACGACCTAACCGGTCTGGGATTCGTAACTATCTTTGTATCAATTATTTTCCGTAATATAATTTCACGGCGTGTATTACCCATTTAGATAAATTTTACTATTAATTTGCTAAGCTTAAGCGCTAATGGAACGGATACATTATTACCTCAAGGTCCAATGGTCGCAGCGGCCAAAAGGATATTAGAAGACAGACATGGATTAAATAACCTAGCCTAGGTCGGCTTCCTACAACATGAATCTTGGTACTGCAGGGGCGTACTCATTAAGGGTAGTAGGAGACAGGCCAAAGTTTGTAGCGATTTTTGAGGAAGGCCTAACTGTATGTACATCGATGCACATGACGTTTTATGTCTATCAACCTATCATGGCATTGAATTAAATAATCATCTCAGCTGAGTGTTAAGGTATTCTGGTAGTATTTCAGGACTACATGTTTTTATTTTCATGGCGTAGAAGTCAACTATTGTGCACTCCTTAATTGAGCCGCGTGCGTTTGATAACTTAGATGAAGCGATTTTATATTATTGACGTTCGTCGTTCTCTGTTCGTACTCTTTTTTGACTTATAAACGGAGATCGATTGCATATTTATACCAACATGTAACGGGGTCAAAGACCCACAAGCTAATTCCGGTTTCAGAAAGTGAAGAAAAATAAAAGTGAAGTATCTTTAAAAACATAGCAAAAAAGGGAAAGAATACTTCACGTTGCTGCCTCATGCAGCTTAAAACTCGTTTCTCATTTTATTTCGGCTTTATTTTTTTACAGAATACTTCGATCCTAAAAAAAGTCCTCCTATAAGTATCAAGCCAAATTTGAAATACTTGAAATGAAATTCTCAACGGATTCTTGTAACAAAAAAATCGCTTACATTTCTTGTTCTATCAATTGTACGCAAAGTAACTTGAAATATACACAATGTATTCAATATTGTAGTTTACGTGTAAATATTTATAGTTTGGGATAATTATAATATATTTGTGGTAAAACATTGTTCGTAATATGATCTTGGGTAACACCCGATTTCTATAGGTACATAAGCAACAATGTACTATTTGTAAAATCAACGACTTGATCCTGGTTGATACAAAAATAGTTCAATAAATAAGTTCAAAATTTAACAGACCTTACGAGCGATAAAAAATATTCCTAACCGCGAACCAACGCCGCCCATTAAAACGCGTCTATCACAATACAAGACGCGTGTACTAAACGGCAATTTGATGCGTTCGGTCACCATCTAGTTGAGCTCGTTAAACGCAACGTGACGTTACCAATTTCTAAATTTATGTCCGCCATATTGGTGTCATGGTGGCGGGAAATTAAAATATAGGGTTTTATACACTGCTCCCAACTGTATTTAGGGCGATAAGCAATTAGAGAACGAGGGGAAATCTGTTTGAAGCTCAGATTGACGATTAAGAAAGATCTTGTCTTAACTCTCGTGCTTGTAATTAAAAACACACGAAGAGTTATAGACGTGAATATTCAAAGAGGCAAGACAATCACCGGAATATAAACTATTTTACAATATTTAAAGGATAAAAGTGTAACTTTTCCACGTTTATAAATTTGTAGCTTACTCTCACTCTCTCCGTCTCTTTGTATCAAGAAAGAGTTCCTGTATGTGAACACACATGTGAAAAGTAGAAATAACTTTTTTAAAATCGACACAAAATATTTTTTTTTTAGATCCGTGACTACATGTGAAGTACGTAGAAAACAAAACTTACTGCAATAAATGTTCTTAACACAATGTAAAATTCACACCGTTAACCCAAACGCAGTAAGCAGAAGTTAATCTACTTTAGGATGTGACTAATTTGATCGATATATAACATTTTTTTTTGGATAGCCCTACCAACAGTCACTCACTTTTGATTTCATTTATTCTTTCAACATGTCCGAACCACCTAAGCACACCTTTCACAACTTTAACCACAATATGCTCATTTAAGCCTGTTATTAGTAACTTAAAATATTATAAAATGATGAAAACATTTAACGTACATAAACGATGAATTGGATTACAGTTGTCATATTGTCGTTGCAACTGCAGGTTAATCAGCGTCCATCTAAATAAAACGTGAATAGCCCGCGCTCGTCACGGCTGAGTTTAATTGAACGTGCACAAAACAAGTGCCGCCATGTTGTCTTAATTAATACTGCCAGTTATATTTTGTATAAGAATCGAAAACTGCCCGTTTTCAACACGCGTTTATAAATTTGACCTCTATAATTGTATCTACGCTATGGAAACTTTTTATGTATTTTTATCGACTTCAAGACGTCCAATTTATTTTGAAAACAAGCAAACTGTCCTGACCAGTATCATATGGATAAATATATTTTTTTAAAGTCATTGACTAGTAGTGGTGACTATTTTTCTAGGTTTTCTAATAAGAAACAAATACAGGCACTAATCGGATCATAACGTTTTATAATCGCCATTTGCAACTCGAAATATATAATCAATGATGTTCGCCTAATGTTTAGGTGATCATGTGTGAATAAATCGAAGTGTTGATCCTTCAACGAAAATAACACATTGATTGGGGGCGGAGTTCGTTTATCGTCACCTTTTAAATTGACCGCACTCACCAGAGCTTCAAATAAACTCGACTTTGACTTTAATAGTATTCAAGTACGTACACGATCTTTCAATAAAGCGAGGTTCAATTTCTTTTGTCTTCTGTCACACAAGGAAGTAATGTATCATTGTATTCAAGGATATTATATTCCCATTTAATTATGATGGAGTGACAGTCGGCCAATTTATGGAAGTCGTATTATAAGGATGGGTTTGGGTGGACTCAATTAATTTCTTTCAATTTTTTAACGAATTAAAAATAACTTGCTAAAATTTTTGCCAAATGTATAAATAGTAATAAGTTTTTTTTTCTATCACACTTACGCCACACAAGAACGTAGAAACTCGATGATAATTGTTACTGTAATCTTCAAAAGTAATTGATTATGATAATATGAGATTTCAATCATATTCTATTAGTGTGATTATTGTCAGTATCAAATGACTAATGCATATATCTATTATAAAACAATTGTTCAGTCTCTAGATATAGCGTATATATAATGTATGAAACATTGGTGAAGTTAGGCGCGCAAAGCTGTTGCATAAACACATAATGTATCGTTAAAGTTGATGAATTATATTTAAAAAAATCGCGAAACTGGTGTAGCAGATTTTAGATCTTATCGCTTTCTGTATCTTTTTTCCTATTTTTGTACCTGTGGAATTATTTTTCTTGTTGAAGATGATTCTCGGGAGTGGCGATCGCTTAACATAAGACAATCGTAATATCAGTAAGCCACCAAGCCTTCTACCCACCTATCACGATCTCTCTGAATTCCTATCCGTCATAAAGCCCTCTTTCCTCGTCACCCAATTCCTCACTAATCATGTCTTCCACAAATCCTATCTATTCCGGTTCCATATCACCCAGGATGACCTTTGTCTCTGCAATAACATCGACTCCCAGACATTTCACCATCTCATACACAAATTCCCGCTTCCCACTCACCCGACTTCACTTCACTCAAGCCTGCAGAAACAAACTAATCAGGCGACCCCCTCATTTTAAAGAGTATCACCAAACACCCTAAAACAACCAACAGTTTGATTAAACACATCACGTATATAATCAATGAACTTAAACACTTCAATGGCACATAACGCAAAACCCCTACAAAACTTTCAGGTCCACGCTGATAACCTATATTTGAACCTTTACCTATACTGAACGGGACCTCAACATGTAAATAATAAAATATAATCTTTAGCCTTAATCCATATAGCGTATATTTTTCTAGTATATAAGCACACCTATACTGAACAGCACCCCAACATGTAAATAATAAAACATTATCCTAAACAATCTAACTGTAACTCAG